>JAOTQE010081580.1:0-28123 GCA_025631205.1 Nesometra sesokonis
CCACACTTCGGAGATTGAAAACAATAAAATGAGTCACAAAGATTGGGGCCTCCAGCACGCCTACCACATTCTGATAAAATGAACATCCCAGGGGGTCAATCCATCATACAATAACAGAGGAAAATATAGTAAATAAACTTACTTTTTATCTCTTTTTTGGTTGTCAAAATCATATCCCGGTTAACACCCTTCCCCTCCCTAACTTCTGTAACATCCAATCAACAGTCAGTGTAATTATAATAAAGATAATTTAAGATGTGTGATTGCTGTAAATAAATAAATAATAAATAAATAAGTAAATCTGCCTGTGAAGATGAAATACTGAAGATATGACAATGATGATTTTTTTTCTTTTGTGGGGATTCAACCAACCTTTACTTCATCTTTGTGGTTATTCACCACAATATATCGTTTTCATACGATTAATACCGTTTCACATTGATGAAATTGCGGATTTGCTCTGTACTTGAAAACGATAATTTAACAGAAATAATAATTCAACTACACAAAATGAAGTCCTCGTACTCTGAATTATTATTATTCATCCTTATAAAGTTAAATTATAAAGTATTTGTTCGTAATAAAATAAGCCTAATTATATAAACAAAATAAAATCGTTAAATCTTAATATCCTTGAAATAGTGAAGTGGAAAGCAAGGCATAATTATTTCTAGTTAACTTCTATTATACAAATCCGTTAGATTAAAAACGAACGACATAAAATGTCTTGATTAACATAGTCTATACTACTTAAACACAGAAAACATGGAATAAAGACACTGCGGCCTTTGATATAATACAAAATCAATACATTTGTTTTACATTGACTCTTTTGTTGCGGTACCGTATGTATTACGTGATAACAGGAAAACGTTTAAGCACACAGACCTCAAAATAACAACAAAAATCCAATTATTAAAATATGTAAAATCAATAGATTCTTTGTAGAATAATTGTTTTGTGATATGGATTATCTTTAATTGTATAACAGGAACTAAAATGTCACAATTAATGAAATTCACGAACCGCAGAATAGTTCAATTGAGAGATTATCCTCCGAATCAATTGCAATAATCGCTACTGTTAGACGCCGATTAGTTCCATCCTACCTGTCGTCAACTAAAATTAAAAAGTAATAAATGAATGTTAAGTTAGAAATTTAGCTTCTTGGTTTTTAATTTAAAGATGCATTAAAGGAACAAAACAGTGCATTCCTCAGTTTTGGAAAACGTATTATTACTTGTAAAAAAGTATAATGCATAATGCCTAGGTCACATAAATAAAGGTTTATTTAATTCGACAGTGTAATACATGTAGGCTTATTAAACATTGTTTAAATATTTCGGTTCATTCCATATGACTAATAAAAACCGTTTAAACAAAACAAAAATTGAATTGATCACCTGTTTTTTCCAATTTTATAGGCATTTCAAAAACTCAAGTATAAGAAACGCGAACCTTGATCTCAGATTCCAAAACTTAAATGTTGGTCTTGATCAGTCTTAACGGCTTTCTATATTAATAAAATCGTTCATTTCTTTATTTAGCATAAAAAAAATTCTTTAAAAAATTCCGTGATTGATTTTGCATTGATTTTAATGTCAACGGCCTTCTTAATTGTAAGGTATTCACTGGGCTCCTTAATTAGACGAAACTTTGTTAAATAGGTGTAAACAAGAATATTGTTCGGCTCATTATGTTCAATCTTGATGTGAACGAGGTGATAAAAATTGGTGAGTTATATTCAACTCGATTCACAGCCCAGGTTGCTATAAAGACAAATAAACGTGTCTTATGTTCATTATCACAAATCATAGCCATAATTGATGCTTGTTTCTGACTCCAAAGATGTCTTGTGTGCGTTCCTGCTTAGATTCAATACTATTCAAACAGTTAAAAGGTAACAGGATAGCTTTTTGTTTTAGTCAACTTTGATTTGTCAAGTTGTTTTAGTCAAGTTTTAGTAAAGTTTGTTTTGTATCACTGTCAACATATCGATGTCAACATAGACTTTCATGGAAACGGTATACAGAATCTTTACTTACAGAGCTTTGGTTTATTATTACTTAGGATTGAATTTTATTGTTTAATTATTCAAAATAAACGGTGTTTTAGTAGGATCATTTTTATTTATTTTTGAATTCATTTCATGCAAATATCCAACGGCAAATGAGAACTATATAGATCATGCTTTCTAAACCATGCCTCATTACGAGGCTTATAGTTTGAAGATATCGTTAGGTCTCGTGATAGAGCTTGTTCCGGCCATGTTCAAAATAGAACTTCGAGTTATGGAAGGCAAAAATACAGAATAATACTGCTTACGCCACAACAAATTAATAGAAACAAAAGTTGACGCCCTTCATTATTTTAATGATTTTGTAACTTATAGAAAAATCAGTAACGTTTCTTTGCACTGAGGCTAAGTTTACTGCATTGCTCGTTACTGCTAGCAACAAAGGGCGCCATCTATTGTTTTTACGTAACAATAGAGAACTCATTATTAACCACATGAAAGTAAATCAGGATAATGTACGATTTGCAATGACAGGATTTGAGATGTTGTGAAAGAAATTAGATAAGCATGTGTTCATAAACATAATATTTGCAAAGAAAAAAACTGATAAATTTGGGATTGTGTATTGAGTTGAACCACTTTTTGTCCAGTAATCTTGATGAAGAAATGTATATATTATTAGGCGGTAATTATAGTAGTCACCAACGATTTTACATCATTTTTGACGAAATACTAATGTGTCGTTGATACAAAAGTAAGATCCAATAAAATTTGAGTTTGAATTGAATTTGAACATCAAATAATCAGCATATCTTCCTTAACAGCCTGATTGAATAATATTCGTTGGCTTTCGTTCACTGGTTTGTTATTTTTTTCTTCTTCTTTTCATTACTTCTTTGGTGTTTTGAAAGTTACCTTGTACAACATTTTCTTTTTTCTTTTTTTTTTATTTCAATCGATATAAATGTAGATTGTACTACATTTAAATGATGATTAATTTGATACAACGATAAAACATATTCATAATTATAAATATGAAATTGTATATAAAAAAGAAACATTAACAGGAAATAATAACTGCAGCATAAACTATAGACCAATCCGAGAAGTATGACGCCCTCTATTATCGCCGCCATTACTGGGGAACTTAAATTTCCTAAAACAAAACACAACAGCTTCAGCGATGATTATAACGGCATGGTGTGATAAGGCACCAAGGATCGTGGTGCATTCATTGTTATTTTGGTCTTCGAATTACATAACACATACAAGATAAGTATATTTTGTTTTGGATGGAAAATTAAGTTCCCCAGTAATGGCGGCGACAATAGAGGGCGCCATTCTTCTCGGATTGGTCTATAGGTCTATGACATTTATTTCCAATTCGATCTACAAAATTATTATTATTTTATTACAGAAGAAATCAACATGGATGGAAAGGCAATACAAGCGGGTGAACCTGTTGTAGTGATGATTGATGGAGGTGTCAGTCATTTAGTTACCCCTCCCTCAAGGCAGAACAGAGAGACATGGAGCAAGAAAATTGACTTCCTTTTGTCTGTAATCGGGTTTTGCGTGGATTTGGGAAATGTATGGAGATTTCCACACATCTGTTTTAAAAATGGAGGAGGTAGGTCAAACAATTTGTCCGTAAAACCACAAAGAGAGTTAAACTCTCTTACGCGCGCGTATAGAAACGCGCGAGTAGAGATGGGAAGAGACACGAACTTATGAACTCTCCTAATTATTAATCACTGTATGCAGGCGCGCGTTTTGTATCTCTTTACGCGCCTTTCTGTACGCGCGCATAACAGTTTACCCTCTTTGTGTCATGAATTGTATTTGTTTGTCTGGCTCTCTGTTGAATTTGTATTTTACTTATTAGACGACGATCGACCTTCTCTATATTTATTGGTTCATATGCGATTTGAGTATAAACTTGACTTTAAAGAGTTCGAACCTCTATAAATCAAAATTAGTGGCTTGATAACTAACCGAATGATAAATTCAAATTAATTAACTAAATAAGGATATTACCAGTCCAACCAATGAGAAGTGCTATGAACTCACAAATCAGGCGAAACTCTTGCAATGAGGCATACGAAAGGAAAAGTTTTAACTTGAAATATTGCATTTTTATTTTGCAAGTCAAACCAATTATGAAATACAATACAATACAATACATGGGCGGCCCTAATATTAAAAAAAATAACGTTACGCTCCACCCCATACTTCATATATTATGCCTATGTGGGCTCCTCCTCACAAATAATCTTTTTTTGTGTGTTTATTAAAATTCAGGGACACGTACACCCCGATCTGAAAATAGTTTCCCCTTCCTCTTCTACCCCTCCCGGTCTTTTCGCCGAATCTATATGGTGGTATACAGTAATTGGTTTGATAGAAAGAATTTTTAATCAGGATTTCTTTTTTATAGGTGCTTTTCTAATCCCATACTTAATAATGTTGATATTTTGCGGAATTCCGATGTTTTATCTGGAGCTTTCACTCGGTCAATACAACGAAACAGGAGCAATAACAACCTGGGATAGAATATGTCCATTATTTAAAGGTAAGATTGCCAGAATTTATAATATTGGTTGTGCGAGTGGGTAAACATCTCGGAGAAAAGTGGCGCGTCAGGTGGGGTGCTAGGGTGCTCAAACACCACTCCCCTCCTCCCACCCGCTTCAGAGGTATAACATGATGATAAAAATTATATGAAGAAGAGGATTATCTGCGAGCACCTTCTTTAGATGATGACGACCACCACTTCCGAAGAAAAGCTAGCTAATCATAACTAGCGTGTAGCGTGTAATAAGACAAATAACTTTTTTTGCTAATCAAAATCCGATCGTGTTGTTGAGCATCACTCAACTACCCTTTCCAATTCCTGGATACGAACCTACAAAAATAATACTCCCATCTATCTTTAAATGTGGTGACTTGATTGTGCGGGTGTTGGATGCAATGTGGCTGTATTAGATAACGACGCAGTGTAGAATACAACAGTACATAGTAGTTTACATTTATTAAATAATAATTACTGATATCAATTCTACAGACTATACTAATTATTATTGATTTCAGGTATTGGCTGGGCCGTTGTTATGATTGCTTTCTTTGTGGACTTCTATTACAATGTTATTATTGGTTACGCTTTCTACTATTTTTTCGCATCGTTTAACCTGAACGGCGTTCCATGGGCGTCCTGTGATAACTGGTGGAATGATGAGCGATGTTACGAACCAGGGGAGACGAGTAACGAATTAGATGCACCCATCTTAAACATTACAAATACAACCGAAATCCAATATATAGTAGCAAACGAATCAGCTGCCATGCAGTATTATCAGTAAGTCAGCATTATATTTTGTTTTAAACATTTTTAGATATGTTAAAAAGCATTCAGTTCTTTATTAAAATATGTCAATCTTTGTACCAAAGTTTCGATTAATGGCCATCTCTATTAACATGTTGTTTTATCAATAAGAAGATTTCGCCGCTGAACGGTAATGTTAACCTCAGTACCGCGATAAGTTTCGCCCTTTTTGTAAACAAATCAAAATGCACATGCGCTGAACCTCGTAAAACGTAAATAGGTAGATTTCGCCGAAACACGTTAACGTTAACCTTAGTACCCATTATGCAGAACGGTTGATCCGCCCCTTTTGTAAACAAATCGAAATGCGCATGTGCTGGACTTACGTAAAAACGTAACTAACGTTCTGCCGTGCACGTTAAATCTAGAAATTACCGTAGTTGTTAACGCAACTCCTCCCACTTATGAATAAATTATGACGTCATCCGTTAAAGTTGAAGTTAACGTATTTCAGCAAAAAGTAGCTAATATCCGACCAGGGCACTCACTACGTCGTACGACTGTCGCATGACTAAACCGTCGCTCCCTGTGTGTGTGTGGTTTCAAGACGCAATGACAGTCTTCTACTCGTCGGCCGACTGTTTTTTTAGTGACTTCCCTGTTGAATCACTAAATTTCTAGACTTACGTTAAATTATCGTAACTGTTAACGCAACTCCGTCCACTATAAATAAATGCTGACGTCACCCGTTAAATTTAACGTATTTTGGCGAAACTGCCTAAAGGTAATAGGTAAATTTGCCGAAACACGTAAACGTTAACGTTAACCTTAGTACCCACCTTTCATAGCGTTAGCTCCGTCCCTTTTGTAAAGAAATCGAAATGCGCATGCGCCAGACTTACGTAAAAACTTAACTAACGTTCCGCTGAGCACGTTAAAACTGGAAATTCCCTTATGAATGTTAAATGAATGAAAGTTAAAGTTAACATATTTTGGCGAATAGTACCTAATGACACCGCGAAGGGACGCAAACTATTACGCGCGCGTACAGGAAGGCACATGTAAAGAAACAATTGTTAGACGTTAGACGTTTGTTAATCTCTACACAGAGGCGTTTTGTGTGTGCGCGTCTCTTTACGCATATTTTTGTACACGCCTAACAGTGTTTGTGCCTCTTATATTGAAATGAAATTTAATAACGTAAACCAGGGTTATTATCGGCTTTAGGCCTATGATTCAAGCTATGGAAACTCGTGTTATGTGTTAGTAGTTGATGTGCTTGTTTTACGGGATAAGTGAAGTCAAATAAAACATTCTGGGATGATTCTATAGAGGAATGTCTGTGCTCTATTATTTTAAGTTTATTCTATAGTATAACGAATGACCTCTTAACAGTGGCAGATTTAGAGTAGCATGCACTGTAAAAAAATGGGATAAGTTCTGGCAGCCAGGATGCCAAGAAAATCCTGAAAATTTTACGGGCGTTTCTCGTAAAATTTGCGGGATTTTCTTGGCATCCTGGCTACTAGGGGTCTTTCCGTAAATTTTACGGGAATTTACCTAAAATTAATCGTGTAACAGTAAAATTTCCGTAAAATTTACCGTACAAAAATACAAATACCCGTAAAATTTACGGGATTTTCTTGGCATCCTGGCTGCCTGGACTTTTTCCGTAAATTTACGGATATTTTTTTACAGTGCTTAAGCCCTTTTTACACCTACATGGAAAAACGCTGTTTTATCACAATATTAACGCCCTTAAATACGGAGGGCAAGGAAAATGAGGGCATGCTAGTATAACTAACACTTTTTTTTGTTTAAAAAAAAATCATATCAGGGTCCATCCCACAAATGTCACCGCCGACCCTAACTCATAACTCAGGATCCGCCCCTTCTTAGAGACCTTAAGGCGAAAAGCGCTGTAAAAATGATTAAATATTTCATAATTCATTTTGTTTAATGTACAATTATTATTTGACAGGCGTAGAGTGCTTGAGTTACATATGAGTCCGGGTCTTGATGATATTGGTAGCATTGTCTGGGAACCAACTTTATGCTTGCTGTTGGTTTACATTATCTGTTACTTCAGTCTGTGGAAAGGAATTAAAGGTTCTGGAAAGGTGAGTTTGCGATGGGAAGTGGGATTTAGCGATAGATATATCAGGGAACAGTTATATTACAATTAACTGTTCTCTGGATATATTACTTACGGCTAGATGGTGAACTTCCACAGAATACATAGCCACAAAGTGCAGTTCCATGAAATCACCTACTATTCTTGAATCCAACCAATCAAATCGCGGTACGTTCAAACCCTGTTGCTATGTTGAAATTGCGCACGCGCAATCTTTCATTAAAGTTTCAAATTTATCAATAAATGAAAGTAAATTTAATCAAAATCTAAAGACATTAACAACATAAAATATGTGTGACATATTTAAATAATTTGTATGACAAAACAATGTTAAAAATACAATAATTCAAAACATTATTATTTAACTTACATGTTTGTGAAAAAGGCTGAAGAAATCAAAATAGAAGGCGCCTTCATGGGACTGAAATTCTACAGTGTAAAGTTCACCATCTAGCCGTAATAATAAATCTATCTATTGATAGTCACTGTGTTATGCACTGAAAGTGACTGGAGAGGTTTCTCAAGTTCACAAAACACCTAAACAGATACGTTATAAATTATTTTAACGTTTTAATTGAACGCCTTGATAATGTCACAGTTGCGGTAAGTATTTTACGACGATCATCTAATATTAATAGAAAATATGATAATTTTGTTTTTAACTCATTAGCAACTTTTATAAATGGAAGTTTGACGTATGTTTTCGTAAATTTGCGAAATCTTCATACTTTGATTACAGGTTTGAATACATCACCACTGTCCTTGTGTTTCGGCTAGTGTCAGGATACAAGGTAACAGCGCAACATGGTGTGCACGTTAAATAACGCAGTACACCCTTTGGTAAAGAGAAATCTAACCAACCAGTAAGAAAAATAAATAAACTACTCGTGGTTTGAAAAATGACTTAACAATATTCCTTGTCAGGTAGCATGTGGACAACAACGCTGGTTGTACCAAACACTCTTATAAAATTAAAACTTGTTCTCGAGTTATAAGACTCTCAAAATTACTACGTGGTGCCATAACTAGACAACCAGATTTAATAAAGAAAAGTACGGTGGGCATACTACTCTCTATGTACTGTTCATTAAATATGTAAATTAAGTAACTTTACATTAATGTAACTATCAAATCCTCTTTTTTGTCTAAGCATATATTTGGAATATATTACCCCTTTTTGTTCGATGACGTTCAAATATATATAAATATATTTTATTTTAGATACATAAACAAGAAATTGGAAAAAGCAGACGTTACTACAAAATATTGCTTACAAATGAATTGTATAATGTCTTTCTTTGTAGGTAGTGTGGTTCACAGCAACGTTCCCCTATGTAGTTTTATTCATCTTGTTATGTAGAGGGCTCACTTTGGAAGGTGCATGGAAAGGCGTCAAATTTTACATCATTCCAAAGTTTGTAAAACTTGCAAATGCTACGGTAAGGAAAAAAAAAAACAAAGATTTTGATTATAATTATTGCTCGAAATATGGCGAGGATGGAGACCTATAGTTTCTTCACGGAGCGCCACACAAAATGTTACGCACGCGTTTACAAAGGTGTGCGTATAGCCACATATGGAAACGTTTTTCCCAGTTTTTATCATTTGCTATCAAAACTCAGCAAACCAAAGTTACAACACTCTGCTGCGTATGTAGTTTATTTTTTAGCCGATAACAACGATTTTTTTATTGGATATGTTTTATATTTTCTATTTTTTCCGATAAAACTACCCAACCAATCATACCAAGTTTTGGGTAATTTACTTCAAATGTTCCCTGTTGAAAATGTCAGGAACAACTGGATCGGTTTAACTTTTGTTGTGCTCGGAATTTACATTCTACCGGCAGTGTGCCTTTAATATCTCCTGGGTTTACAGAAGCGGTGTCATTTCAACCAGTGAACAGTTAAATTAACTGTTTATCTTTTTCCTGGTTCCCAGCACCATTTAACATAGACGTACTAGCTTTAGAAATAATAGCGACTGAAATGATAAATAGGCAATTATTTGGTTGTCAGGTTTGGTTAGAGGCAGCAACACAGATATTCTTCTCTTTGGGGCCTGGTTTTGGCGTGTTACTGACGTTTGCTAGTTATAATAAATTCCATGACAATGTTTACCGGTAAGTTTTTTTTCTATTATATAAATGAATTATACAATATTTAAAACACGTAGAGTCTGGAAACTGGTACTATTTACGGATCCGTAAATAGTACTTTGGTGGTTGGATTATGTTTGATCATGTGACACGCTTTTAACCAATCAGTGAACAAGGTTAAATCAATCCAGTATATAATAATATATATCAAGCAAACGTTGTTTTTAGTGTTCAATCTTTAGTATTAGTTATTCTTAATTTAAACAAATTGAGTGAGATTAAATAATGGTATAAAATCTGGTTGAAACGACAGATACAACACAGAGGCACGTGTATCCGACGGGAGCCTATTTTTTATACCATGCCATTGCATACAATATAATTTCTCAAATAATACCGATTTAAATGTTTACTTGAATAACACAGAGATGCCGTCGTCACCAGTTCAATCAACTGTCTCACCAGTTTTGTCTCGGGATTGGTGGTGTTCGCTACGCTTGGACACATGGCACTTCGACAAGGAAAAGAGGTTGATGAGTTAGAAGGTCTTGATGGTAAAGTGTTTTACAATTTTAAAATTATGACGATGACGACGATGTCGACGTTGGTGGTGGTGGTGGTGGTGGTGGTGGTGATGACGGCGACGACGACGATGCTCAAGCAAGTAATCTTGAAAATTTATTTGGTAGGCCTACGTCACGTTCAACTACCAATGCCACTGCATGGTTTACTTTTTACACACCACAGTCAGAATTCTTGTCATGCGATGTTTTGACGATTTGGGTTTGATGGTGACGCTGATGACGACGATGATGATGTCGGTTTCGCTGAAGGTACAACGGTAACGATGTTGGTAAAGGTGACGGTACTGGTGCTGTTGGTGACCCTGCGGACATTTATTGTAGCCTAGTTGTGGCAATGAAGGTGGCAATGACGGCGACTAAGTGTATTTTCCGTCGTCATTAGACTGAGCATAATACGGCAACTGATGACCGTGCGTAGAAATATATGCCTAATCTCGATACACAAACCCGCCACCAGTCCTGGGCCACATTTTCTCCGATTTCGATCTGCCAAGTAAAAAATAACGGCATCTGCCCATTTTTGGGCCATTTCTGTCTAAATTACCACTTTTTTTGGGGGGAGGGTGGGGGAGGGGTGCATAGTTTGCTCTATATTATCTCATGTGTGAGAAAAACTATTTGGTTGACTGTCTACGCGTGAGATTTCTGCTAATGCGTGACAAAATTTATTTAGGCCTATACGTGAGACGTCCAAAATAGGCTCCAATTCGTGAGATTCACGTATAATGCATGAGTGTTGGCAGGTATATTCTAAGTACGGTCATGTCTGTCGAATATCTATTTCGCCCCGCAAATTTCCCATTGACTGATGACATAGAAGACGACGGCGACGTTGATATAACTGTTCATATAGATTTAATTTTTGTAAAAAGGCTAGCTTTTTGTTCAGGTCCTGGTCTGGTGTTTATTACGTATCCGGAGGCACTGTCCATGATGCCGGGGTCTAGCTTCTTTTCGCTGCTTTTCTTCCTGATGTTGATAACAATAGGATTAGATAGCTCTGTAAGTTTGCTATTGTTTTGTAAAGTATTTAATGTCATTGGTTTATTGTTAATTAAAAACACATTTTTATACATTTGAACAGAAATAACAATGATAATGATCTTCCTCACGAAAAAGCCGGTGTTAGACAATATAAAAGTGTGGGCCTTCATTATTGGAGCTAAAGCTTGCCAAATATTACTTTGTTATAAATTCTAAACCTTGTTGGTTCTCGGCGATTGTAAGAAGAGGACTACACTGTATGGAAGGTGCCTCAATCTCGATGCAGTAGTACCAACGGTTTTCTAATTGTGCATCTTGTTTTTCTTGTTCATTCATGAGCGAGTTGGCTTATTATTTATGCCGAATTTAACATTATTGTACGGGTTATCCAAGCCCGTTCACGGATTGTACTTTTGCAATTTTTACCCTGTTTGTCTTCCACACACCAAGCTGCAGCACGTTATTTTCTAATTAAGTATCTTTTTTTCATCTAGTTTGGTGGATCTGAAGCTATCATCACGGGAATATCTGACCAATTTCCCAAAACCATCAAAAAACACCGGGAAATCTTCATAGCCTGTCTATTTTCTGTATATTTCCTCGTCGGTTTAGCCTTCATGTCACAGGTAATTTTATTTTACTTAAAAAACAAACCAAAAACTAAAATAGGCCTAAAAGATATAATCGCCATAGCAAAGACAATTAAATAGAGTGGTATAGACATCCAGAAAGAATGATTAAAGATGTAGGCGACTACCAACATAATGGTAAACACTGTAGGAAAAAGTAGTACGAGGACGACCAAGAACAAGACAGAGGGAACAAGAATACAATTTAGTATTTGATTGTATCGTTCTTTTCCTCTGGTATAGTTTTTTTTTCTTTTAAGATGAGCGCTCGTTTCCACTGAAGGGGGTTCGAGGCCCCAAGCATTATAGTACCATTTTATTTTTTTCCTACGTCTTAATTGGGTACACTAAGCACCACAATCTCACCACTTCCCCCGCCCCACCCCCAGATCCGCCGTTAAAGTTAAAGGAGCACATGATTCAATTTTAAAGATAAGGAAAACGATGCGAGTTCATTGTCTAGTTTTAATTACTATAAAACGACTGATTGTATTTTTGTTATCTGTATAATGGTGTTAGCTACGAGTCAACAAAATAATTTATTATATAAACAAGTGAATGACCTACTACGGAATATATACTTCGTCAAAACCCCAAAGGCGGAGTAAACGAAAGGAGGATATTAAAGGGCTTATATTTCATTCTTGAAATCGATCGACTAGTCAGGAAACAAGTCGAAAATTCTAATAATAGGGAGATTTCGTAACTTCACGAAATACGAAAACTAAAACGGATACGTCATTAATTGTAACGTTTGGGAGCAGTTGGCGCAGCGGTTGCAGCGGTTCAAAATCCCAATCGAGAGGCCGGTGGTTTGATTCTCACTCACGCCAGTTGCTTGCAACGCACTTTACTCACATTGCTTCTACCAAGCTGTACGATGAATACCAGCAAATTGCTGGGAAGTAACCTGCGGTGGACTAGCGTCCCATCCAGGGGGAGTATCATACTCTCATCCACTTCACGCTCAATCTGGAAATAAGCTCCAGCCATATGAGCCTTCAGGCTTGGACAGTGGACTTACTATTGTAACGTTTAAATTGAACACAATAAATGTCTGTCACAACTGGTCAGTATTTTACGACGACGATCATCAACAATTCGTAGGTAGAAAATTTGATGTAAATTATTCTTGAGCACATTTAGCAATTTTAAAAAATGGTGTCAAGTATCCGTTTTTGTTATCGTATTTTGTAAATTTGCAAAAACTCACTATTGTCAATTCTCACAGTTGTCGGCAGACCGACTGACAAATTATCTAATGGGATTAAACAGTATAATACAATCCGAAACGCAATAGTTCACACAGTTATAATTTTGGAATACACTTAATAAAAACAAACTTACAGACTGCTCGATTAATATGTTCAAATTAAATACAAATCTTATCTTATTTTCAAGTGTATAATAAACTCATGTTTTTCATTAATCCATAAAGCTCCTCTATCGTAAACTCCTGTACCCACCCCCTCTTTCTCCTTTTCTTCTCTTTTCTTTTCTTTTCCTTTCCTTTTTGACCCCCCTTGTAATGTCTTGTTACGTCCTGTAAATTTACCAACAGCTTTACTTGTTAGTTTTTTTCGGTGGAACCTGACTTGAAGCATCTATTTTTTGAGTTTTCATGCAAAATTCCATATCAATTTCTTGTTATTATTGTCTTTACTCTCACCGTGTATATAACATTGTATAAATAACAACGAACTTAAACTTGAATAAAAAAAACCTATGAAATATGTTAGCTTTGAATAGTTCCCGTCATTAAAGGTTTTATATCTTGCGTTTATTTTCTAGGGTGGAACATACTTATTTTCATTATTCGATGTGTTCACCGCTCAGTATTCAATAGTTTTTGTTGTATTTTGTGAAGCCATTGCAGTTTCGTGGTTTTATGGTAAGATATGACATCATAATGTATTTAAAAGGTCACTTTTATTGTAGAAACTTGATGATTTCTATCTTGGTATTTTTGAAAATGTTCTGATACAGATACAGTAGTGATAATGAATTATTGTCGTGTTTTTAACCAATAAGACAATTTTATTTGGAGTAGCGCTAGAGTACTAATTTATTTATAATTCGGCGGAGCAGCAATGGCCGTGTTTCCGCAGGAAAAAATTATCGGATAAATTATCGCGATAAAAATTATCCGATAAAAGTGCTGCAGAAACGGGTGTTTAACCTATTCTGACGTAATAAAATTATCCGATAATTTTATCCGATAATATTCCGATAATTATCCGATAATTGACCTAAGTGCGATAATTTTTGACCTTTGATACGGGGTCAATTTTGATCTTGCTTTTGCAAGGATTTCACCGGGGGACAACCAGGGTGCCACGCGAGGAAAAGGGAAATCACCAAAAATCGCCGGAAGTTAGTGGACTCATAAAGTATTATGGTATACACTGAGTTTGCGCAGTTGTATTCTTTTAATTAATTTGATTGGATGATATTTTATCGAATAATCTGAAATTCCTGTGGAAACACGGCCATTGTTTGCAATATCTAACATGCCTACTACATTTGGAATTTTACATTAGTTGGCAAGTTTGTAATGCATGTTAGTTTATAATTTATGCAGTACCAATAATTATTACTCATGATGAATTATGTCATCATCAGGAATGATTCCTGATGACGACAAAATTTATGTCGAAATATTGAATCCTGTCACGATGTCGTGTATCTCATTGCTTGGAGTATGCATTATACTTTCTTACAATAAAGGTTGTATGTTTATTGTTGTCTCTTGTTTATAATCAAGATACTGTATTGTAAAATGTTTTCTATTCGCAAGGTCTCACCACAAAATGAGTCTCATTATAGGAATTCCAAATTTGACTTATTGCTACATTCTAATAGAGCATAAATTAAACTGAAATCTACATTTTAAATGATATTCATTTGATAAGAAGATCCCAAAATATGAGAATTTGAAGTTTTCAACTACGGGAACACAGTTCTTCAGAAAATCACCCACAAAGCAATAGAAGAATAAACAAAAGACTACATCGCAGAAAATCTACATAAAATGCACTTTCCTGATGTAAACTTTCCTAAAAAGTACATCATAATAAAGTACCATAATACTTATAATTCACTAAAACTAATTTTTTCAAAAATTTCAGACGTATTTTGGTGATTATCTCAATTTGATCTCACTTGGTCTCTATTTTGTGGTGAGACCTCACATTTACATTTACTGCAGATTTTCTTCAACGCAGATACCAAACTTGTGAAACATGTTGCCAACCGCCCACTCTGTACATCTATATAATACTCATTAATATTGTTAATAATATTACTATGTTAAAGGGGTCGAGCGTGTGTCCGGCGACATTAAAGAAATGCTTGGTTTTCATCCTGGGCTATTTTGGCGAACTTGTTGGACCTTTGTCAGTCCTGCCATATTACTGGTAAGATAAATATTTCAGTGACAAAATATAATCATCCATTACTTAATATATAACAATATATAAATTCTATTCTGATTCAGAATTCGAGGAGCATGACCTATAGTAATTAGGGCAAAGTAATGCTTGGTTTGCCATTTATGCCGCTTTTATTAAAGAATCCAATTTATTTGTTTAATATGATTATTATACAAACTATACATCAAATTATATGAATTAATTTAACGACCACAACCTAGTAGATTAGGCCTAAATAATGATTTTTTAAATAATTTTCCGCCGCTATTATAAAACACCTCACTTGTTTTAAATTATTACATAAATATATAAAATATGATAATAACAATAAACAGATCGCTTTAGGAACAAAACTGTATACAGTACTGGTATAAATCCACAGTGCACAATGCTTCTGTCTCCTCTCAAGAACATGACTCACCATCGACGATGAAAATGCCCTCTAGCGGAGAGATTGAAAAAATGTATAAACTGTATAATATGTATGCTATATACATAATTCGACGACCACGACCTAGTAATTAGCTCAAAATAATACCTGATTTGCCATTTCCGCCGTTCTATTAAGATTGTTTTAAAGTGCAAAAAGTAGCGTCAATATGCGTCAATATACACAATTTAAAATTGGTCAGGATGCATGCATTACACCCATTGGGCATTGCACAACCGATCGCCAAAGTAATCTTATGTAGCCTATGGTATGTTAGTAATATTTCGTTTGAATAACGGTACTTACTTAAAAAAGTCACTGTTCTCCCTTACCCTGAAATTTAAAACAGGTGATGGTAAATAAATAAGTCTTTTTAGGCCTCATGTTAATGAGAGGACGTCAAGATATGAAATGGAATGAAAGGAAACTCTGATATAACGAATTTGAGTAAATTTAAATTTTACTATAATGAAAAAGAATTGATGAATTATTTTAAATTTCATAGGCAATCGTAATAGGTGGATTCGTAACGTATGCGCCTTTGGAATTATATGGTTACAAGTACCCAGATTGGGTGATGGCTATTGGTTGGTTGTTAGCGTGTTCGTCTATGGCATGCATTCCTATAGTAGCCATATATAAAATACTAACCACTAGCGGAACTCTCAGGGAGGTAAGTAGCTAATAATAAGGCTTTGCAACTTCAAAATAGGAATACGAAAAGGGATACTATTGTAAGGTTTGAATAGCACACCTTGAATATCTGTCACTGCCAGTCGGTATCATTACCAATGATTCATAGGTGGAAAATTTGATATAGTTTTTGAACAAATTTAGAAACTTTTAAAAAAGTGTGATGTATCATATGGAAACGTATCATTTCCTCTCCAAGGTCGCTGGAGAAAACTCTTCTTTTTTGAAAATTACGTTTTAAGTATATTTATGATTTTTATGTAATGGCTGAAATGGATTATGTTATAAAAATCATTATTTTACCTATCCGTGAGGAATAACTTGAAGCATCCCCTACAGTTTTATCGGAAAACTTCGAATTTTAACAGGTTCTTCAGGTCGATTTAGAATTTCTTGAAATCTTAGGTTTTGGCTGTTTCAAACTCGGTTATTACTCTCTCACTCGTACACTATTTCTTTGTTACTGCTGGCCCAAACGGATTCCTGGAGGGATTCTAATGATCTTGAATATTTTATAAAATTTGGTGTGATTGGTTGTGTAGTTTAATCGGAAAAACTGAAATTGTAAAATATATCCAATCAGAAATTCTCTCTCTCGGGCAAAACACCTACGCAGCATAGTGATTTGACCTTGGGTCCCCGAGTTCAGATAGCAAACGATACAAACTGATGACAACGTTTCCATGTGCCGTTTTGAAAAAGATTGGAAGTACCGTGTATTTCTCTTCGTTTCTAACATCTTGTGATATCAGCACTCAGCTGGTTATTGTTCTGTAAATGTGGTCACAATGAGAAGTTACATAACTACTTTAGGGTACTGCACATGCTCTGTTACAATTTATTCAAACAGTGGCAACCACTGCACATACTCAGATACAATTCCAAATAATTTTATCTAACAGTTAAACTAATGAAAACTTGTAAGCAATAGGTGTATTTTTATGGGTAACAAAATATGTTATTTATTATCACTTTTTTGTGGCAGAAGTTTTTTTTTTTAATTATTAAACTTTTAATAATGTATAAAAACTTCTGCCACAAAAGTGATAGTAAGTCACACGTTTTTTGTTATCCCATAAAAATACACCTGATGGTTTATAAATTTGAATAGTTGAACTGGTAAATAAATAAATTTTAAATTGCTAAGGTGCATATATATAACGTATAATTTGGTGCAAAATGTATGGGATTATTTGGATTTTACCATTGGATTTTGAATAAATCTTAAAAGAGTATGTGCAGTGTGCTACAGTATTCTGTCAATTCCTCATTGAAAACATTTACATAACAATGAATAGCCCGAGTGCTGATATCAGAAGCAAAGGGAAAATTCAGAGTGATTCTGATCTCTTTCTGTGGTCTCGGATTTCGTACATTTACAAAACCTCCCTATTATCAGGGATCCTGTATATAGGATCTGTGCTATTACTAAAAAAGTTCTACATTCGCTTCTGCCTTTTTAACCATTTTGCACATTGCCTCCTGTCTGTTTTTGTGAACGAACTGCCAAAATTGTTTTAACACAAAACGTGTTTTGCTACCTCATTTATGTTATGCATGTCCCATGTGTATTATTAATAACAAGAAAAGAAAAAGATACCTTTTGAAACAAAACTGTATACACTGGCATCAAATCCGCAGTGTACAATGTTTCTGTCTCTTCTTAAGACTGTGAATCGCCACCGACGATGACGGTGCCCTCTAGTGGTGAGATTGAAAACTGTAGTGCTTCGGAAACATTTTAAACTGTGGATTTTATGCCAGTATACAGTTTTGTTCCAAAAAGGTATCTTTTTCTTGTTATTATCATTATACAAATGGAACAAAGAAAGTCTTTTTAGTATCATCTATTATTAATGTTTTTTGTTTTCTCAAAAAAGGTAGGTTAATAAAAAAAAAAAAAAAAAAGGTTAAGAGTAAAAGGTTAGATTTGATAAACCAGATTTGATGAAATTATTTTTTTTTCAACAACGTACAGTAATTCAATTTACCAGAATTTGATTTGTAATAAGTCGAAAGTGAATTAGCTACAGTGTTATTGCTTATGAGGTGGGGTGACGCAGCGTTCGTTGGTCGGGTTTCAAAACTTCAAGGTAGAAGTTCGAACCTCTGCACGTCTCCGCCGTCCGTTCTCAAAAACCCCAGCTTGTATTGAGTTGTTGCAAAGGTGGCTCTGTAAATAAATTCTACCATGTCATGTTTCAGCCTTAAATACAAGTAGGCATGGTCCATCGGTTATAAACTCAACATTGCCATAGGTTCGTAGGCCTATTAAACCTTTTCGTGCATAAATCTACTTTAAAAAACTGTACATAGATTACTTTTAAATTTGCTTGCTTATCTTACAGCGATTTATGACAAACATCACAACACCAAAGCAGTATCCGGAGATGCCAGAACGTGATGGTGGTGTTCTGTGGTATAGTCCAACAGTTCAGAATGGAACGCGTTTATAACGTGATGGTGTCATGAAACGCGTTTATAACGTGATGGTGTCATGGAACGCGTTTATAACGTGATCGTGTCCTCTGGTATAGCCCGCAGTCAAGAATGCAACGCGTTTATAAGGTAATGGTTTTCTGATAGCCCGACGGTTCAGAATGGAACGTGTTTAAAAATATGGTGCTCTCAGACTCCGGCAAAATAAAAACCTAGGTGATCATCAATGCTAGGCAATTTTTAGGGAAACTTCAGAATGCTATATAATAATTGCATATTATTGGAAATTGAGGAGGAGCGTATTGGAGAAAATTAATAAATCAAACATTTGACTATTCTTGTAATGCACACTAAATAGAAGTGTATGATGGGAAATTAGATTGGTATTAAATAGTCGTTAAGAACACGTAAAGAAATAGATAAATTCGATAGGAGTGACTTCAGTTTATTTGGACAATTGTACATAAAAGGCTTAGTGTTTTGTGACTTTTGGTAACATTGAATTTATTTGTGTAGGTATGAAATTCAGCAGACTTCAAGGTGTGTCTTGAATATCAATATCAGAAAATACAGTAAAACCAAATCACTTACATAAACAAGCTGCTAATGGGGATGTAGCCGCTTATCCGAGTTTAGTATAATTTATTATGACTATTGTAAACATTCGGGTAGGATAAATTTTGCGAAAACAGTTATGAAAATTTCGTGGCGTATCGGCGGAAGATGCTTCGGGTGCTCGAGCACTCCCCTTCGGAAGAAGAAAAATAATAAAATTATTAATTGTGCCCTATATAAAAAATAAAGGCTTCAACACCCCCTCCCGATCCCCCACTTAGAAATGAGCACTATTGTGATGAAAAGAACTACACTAAAATGTCAGGACAAAGAAGTATAAAATTCGTCATACAGGGAAAATTCTTTTCTTTTTTTGACAATTATTTGATCGGAGTTTTGAGGTTCCCTTCGGCGTTTCCTGGATACGCCCCTGAAAGTAAATTTATTGATTCTGATTTTGTGAGAAATAATAGAAAATTAAACGAGTCTTAATTTAAGATGAAGCTTGATTAATATTCTACTTTATCATGGATTTTGTTTTTCCGAGAGTTCAAATGAGAATGCGCACATACCAGCCCATATACGTCACTTGCGTTATTCGGTCCATAGCGTACAGACGTATTTCTTCAACAGAGGTGTAGAGATCAGGTAAGTATGGAACTTTCGTTTATACCAGTCTTTACCAAGTAGGTTACCAAAGCGATACAAAATGTACGAAAAAGAATAGAATGGTGCAAGGACAGAGAAGGTTGTCAAACTAAGTGGTGACATAAACACAAGATTATTATATGGGAAGGGAAGGTCTAAAGAAAAACCAAACGGTAATGCTAGGCATGAAGTAATGGTTTAAACAAGTGTACATATAACATGAAATTGAGTAATAGAAATATACGAATAGGGTTAGTGTACTTTGTAACTGTACATTGTTTTGTCGCATCAATACCACTATTCTTGTTATTCAAAGTTGTTTTATTTCGGCGATGACGCTTGTTACAGAATAAATGTATCAATAATGTATATAGTACAGTAATATATGTACGCGTGTATAATGTTGTCTTTAGTATTAACGATTTTGTAATAATATACAGTTTGTGTAGATTAAGGCAACGTAGTACGTACTGTAAATATTGTAAGTGGCATTGTAACTTGGTGGTTAATCGCGAGTTTGTAGGTTGGAAAATGGCTGTTTTTCTGGTATTGCAGAGCTCCCAAGTTGGGAAACCAAAAACCCTTTGAGATTTTGTCGACCAGCGTTTTTAACTGTTTTTTGGGTAATATATGGGCAACTAAAATTTAAATCTTATACACAACAAAGCTTTGATTATTACAAATAACAGGGGTTTACAGTTAAGTGTTGCTATATTAAGTATATTTTTTGACAAAAACCTTTCAAAACACCATTTAGTATTCAAATAAATTAAAAAACCTTACATATATTTGCATGTACATTGATATTTTACTAAAATTCCTGAAGATAATCATGAAAAATTCAAATTTCTGGAGAAAATTGTGCATTTCCTGGAGCACTGGAGATCAAGTGAAATTTCTTGAGACTTGGGAGCCCTGTATTACCAACGACCTAAAAGCGCCAATCTCTAATACTCAGAATGAAACTTTAAAACCACGATTAACTTATTTTATGTGACAAAGAAAAACTGTTGGATGTGAATTGAATACACAATGTCTGTTTCGTCGTGTACGGTTTCATGTATACTTGGATAAGAAAATAGTATAAAATAGATCAGTAGGCCTATATAAACATGGTATTAAGGTATTGTAATATGGGAGTGTGGATGATTTAATGTGTCGTCTTTTTAGTAGGCCTTAAGTACGGTAACTAATGTAATGATTAATATATCTATAGAATTATACGTTTTTGTATCATTTTAAAGCGAAAAATGTATATGGTTGTTCAATCAAGGCCTTGTCGAAATGTATGGGCTACGTGGATGGTAATAAAATGGACATTGAATGCAATCTCAAATATTTGTAGATTTATTTTTGTGAAAATGATAAAAGGTACAAATCTTAGGTTCACGCCAGGATATAATTTATAGTTTTTTTTTAATATTTGTTACTTTTTTCTCGTCGTATTTTTAATATGGTCTTTATATCCCAGGACCATTTTAAAATCAGTGTATTTGCTTCGGTTTATAACACTGAAATGTTATCCTGGCTAAATAAGTTTAAATAAATAAATAAATAATTTACACTTTAATATTAAACAGCTGTAGGTTCCATCTTGTTAGTCATGAAGATCTTTTTCATGGTGTAAGTTTCACTTCCATATAGAAGAATGCTTTCTATGCAGGCTCTAAAATGTTATTACAGCACACACTGAACCAAATACTTGTAACATTTATAGTATTTATTTTTTCTGCGAGTACAGTATAATACCACATTGGAAGGTCCACCGATTTATTTACCATATTAAAAAATGTAATGCATACTGTTATCCAAGGAATGTGATACATTCTGTCATGTTTCGATTGAATATTTCGATACTGATGTCATAACTAATGGCGAAATATTAAATCAAAGACAATGCCATGTTTCTCGTTTCTTGTGACATGCATTGCATGTACTGTGGTATATTAGTACTACAAAACGTACATGTTGGAGATTATATTTCAGGATGAAACCGCAAAACACTAAATTAAAAATCTTGTTTCAATAAAAAAAAACATTTGTGACTAAATGTTGGCGATGTCTAGCAAGCTTGGTCTTAAATTAACTAATAATAGTCAGAAAATAGCCTTCATTGATCGATTGTCAATATTTGAGTTGATGAAAAATGTTCGTCATCGTCTCTGGAATATGATAATAAATAAATCATTCACTTACTCAGAGACAAAAATTGTAGAGACACTATGTTTCTTTCTGCGACTGGACATACAGTACTGTCAGTCTAGACAAAGTGCAGATCCTTGGCAAAGAAGAACAGTGGTATTCCCCTAAGGTCAAAGAGGTGCTTTATATCAAGATCAACAAGCCTCCCCTCAACCGCGACCAAGGTCTGCAGCTCCCCCGATTTACGATAGTTTCACATGATCAAGGCCCTTAGTGGAAGGAGCTGAAACGTAGTGTCTCTACAATTTTTGTCTCCGAGTAAGTGAATTATTTATTAATATTTGAGTTATAACTCAAATAGAAGTTGGTACCTAAATTAACATTCTTGGCCCTATATACTTATTACAGAATAATTTTCTCACATTTACGATGTACAGCACTTCAACACAATTTCTAATGTTTTAGAGGGCAGTACACACATACAAAATTTGTCATAATAAAACAGCTATTAGACCTACAGTATATAAAATCCTTTGTTGCCTACACTCCACCATTACAAAATCTTCAAGCAAATTATAGTCTCCTTTAAATTAAATGGGAGCCCATTAAAATATATATATATATAAAATGTTCATCGATCTAAATTCTCAAAACTTTTTTGCTGGGGCAACCCTTTTCTTTTGGCCTTATTCTTGGAATAGCCAAATAAGTATCAGAATTAAAACAGGTTAGCCTATTCATGTTATAATAGGTTGAAGGCAGAAATAAAGTTAAGTGTATGTTCTGGTGAACAATAATAGCATCAATAACAAAACAAGCAAGATTCCATTAACAAGGTGTTGATGTGGTACATTCATTTTGTATAGTACACAAGTTATAAACAATTTTCTGGGACAACCATGACCAGATATTTTCAGTTTTGTTACTTAGGTCCTCTCCATTGATCAATTCAGACCCATACAGTGTCCACTTACAAGATATTCAATTTTGAACATATTTTAGCTGAAAATTCCTCAACTAAGCTGTCTTTCTTATTTACACAATTTTGGCTACAGTGGAGCAACATTTTTAAACATTTTAAGATTTAAACATTTGAGAAATAACAACAGTCAAATTTTCTCAGCTTAGGTGGGAGGTTCTTCCGAAACCCCAAACCTCCAGCGTACGGGCTTGATCGTAGTGATTCATACATTGAAGGTGCAATCAAGGTAAAATCAACTTTTCAGCATGATGGTAGAAAAACGCCATGATTTAATATGCCATAACAAATTGCCAAGACCCTTAAATCACCCCATGGTAATCAGTTCAAACTTATTAAATTCAGTCTTCACCTGTGATTGCTTTGAATTGGAAATTTACTAATTGATTTGTGAATTTATACTTGAAACAGTAACTTGAATTCATATATTCACCATTTACTCACAACAGACACAAAATGCAATAAATAACTTGCTTCCATCATGGTAAAGTGCAAAACATTGCATTCATGCCAGAATCTCAATGAAGTAAGCTCAATTTATGATGGCAATTTTATCACTGACGTTCAGTCCCAAGACTGAATATAAAAATTGAAAAAAACGTGCTTCACCGTAGCTAAAATCGTGTCAGCGTGAATGGATTATTATCTGCTCTTTGCAATGTCTTTAAGGCTCTGAAGAAACTTGATATATTGTGAATGTTCCACTGCCGTTGCCAAATCGCAAAGCTGTTCAGCGAAGTCGTCATGGATACTACGTTCTTCTAACATATTCATTAGTAATTCGTAAAGATCCTGTAGAGTAAAAAAGAACTTATTACCAGACGTTCCAACCTCTGAGGTCTAAAATTCGTGAGTTTTTCAAAATGCGCCCTCTATCTTAAACTGCACCTTTTAATGCATTTTATGAGGGTCAAAAAAACAGACCTGCAAGGGGTTAACTAATGCCAATTACAATAAATTTAGAATGATGTACGCAATTAGTTATTTTAAAAGTACTGTATTTATTGATTATTCTATTCGTCGGAGAAAAGCAAAATAAAAATATAGAAAATAGACATAAAAATGATAATAATAATATATAAAATAATAAAAATGGTTTTTTTTTTTTGCTCATCAAAATCAAACTGGCAACAACGCCCACCTAGACCTCCCGAGTTGGCCTCTGTCAGGGACCATGGCCCCGTCGGGCAAATCCTGGCGCCACCATTGCTACTATGGGCATCAGAGTTTAGCACCTGTGTCAGACAGCAAAACAGGATATGACCCTTAAGGGCATAGAAAGTCATATGAATGTGTAACATTTGGTCCACAGCACCTGGATCTATCTGTTGTTGTATAATCTAATTACATTACATTATACAACACTGGATTAATCAAATCAAACCATGAAAATCTTCAAACAGTATACAGGGGCGGATTTAAGGAGGCCGGGCCGGGCCTTTTGGAAAGTAAACTATATTAACATTATTAACATTGTCTATAAAATGAAAATACTTACAAGTGTTCTCCTAATTAAAAAAATTATACTGGTAAATTGTTAAAAAAATGATTTGACAGGCATGGCTTTTGCATGGTTTTTGGCCTACCCAAAATATTTACATAATTATAGCCGAATATGAGAATTCCTGTACTCTCTTTAATACTAAAGAGTAAAGGAAGGAAAATATATATGAGAATCAAAATTATATTATAATTATTTTTAATAAACAAAATTTGTAATGGTAAATTTTAATTTTTACTGGTAAATTTGATGACTAAAACCATACTTGGGAAAACACTGATTCAGAAAGAATTGATCCCTTAACATGCCGTTGAGGCCATTTCCGGACATATAAAGTATAAAAATTTCCCAGAGGAGCATGCCCGGTCCGCCTAAGAATTAGACTCTCTACAGGCCCCCTTCCGGCGCCCCCTTTTCCAAAAGTCTGCATCCGCCCCCGCGTATATAGAAATATACTTGCCGAATCTAGGACCTCACTTCCTACAGTATAGACATCATCAGTAGCGGAACCGTTGTAAATTGAGATTTCATCTATTATAAACTGATCCTCCTGCTCATGTTCACCCACATCATCTTCTTCACCGCCTTCACCTAAATCCGTTGAAAAACTACACCTCAGTGATAGAGTGGGCTGACTGTCTTTAGTAATTTCAACATGAAAATCAGGATACGAACGCATCTGTAAATATATATGAGAAATATTTCAAAGTGTAAAGTTCCCTTAACCACAGTCCCTTTCACATAGTACTTTAAAACGGGAATATTGCAGTAATTCGCAGGTGACGGTGTGAAAGGGCTCTTTCTCTTCAATGTTGACACATGCTGGAATCCATTAAATCGCCTCAGATCATAGACATATTGCGATAATATTACAGTTTCTTGCTTAAGCCACAGGCCCGTAACCAGGTATCCCTAGGGGGATTCGCCTTAGGGCCCCAGTGGGGTCAAGGGAAAATGCCCCTGTTGGGGCCAGGGGACGGAGCTGATTTGTACTCTAATAGTGTGTATTTGGCATATTAGTTATAAATATAACTGATATGGATGATGATTTTAAAACAGTACGAGTGCAGTAATACTGACTACAGATGCGAAAATACAAAAATGGGTTCGATATTTTGATATTGGTAGGGTGGGGGTTCATTTTACAAAGGGGGGTTAGCAGAAAAAGAGGTTCGTACAAACCCCCAGGAACCCCCTGGCTACGGGCCTGGGCAAGATATGTACAGTATGTGAAAGGGACCACTGTTTTATGCCAACATACGCAGTAAAGCGGAAAGGAAAGGTTGAAGTTAGAACAGTTGTTAAAAACAGCACTATTAAGACTGTCAATTTTACATCTTTCACTTGGATCCTTTCAAACAGGAAAGCGTCATATTACCAGAATTTGATCTTTTATTTTAAAGGGTTTAGACTGTAATAATTCCGGCTGGTTATTATTAAACATAGCATTGTGGTATTTTCTGTGTGAAGGGGGCTTTAGTCTCCAGGATTACCTGGGAATCTTCAGAATTTCTGGTTTATTTCCTGCCTCCAGAAAAAAAAAAATTACTGTAGGGCATGAACTTGGGGACTGTGACCAGGGATGTAGCTAAAAATACAAGAGTGGGTGGAAACAATGTAAGGGTGGGTGGTAAAACGATTAAAAACAATAACTTTACCTTTTTCATATGGTTAGGATGGGTGGCAGGTTGAAATTAGGCTGGGAGGAAGGCCTTAAAATAAGCTTTAGGGTGGGTAGAACATTTTTAGGGTGCCTCCACCCACCTCTGCCCAGTATAAATACATCCCTGTGTGACTGTTACTTGGAGTAAGAGTGCATACACGGGCATAACTGAAGACACTCAATTTAATGTACTGGAAGGTTAAAGCTTTAGTTGCACCAGTAGAAAAGCACTTTATAAAATTGTGAGGTGTTGTGACAAAATGAGTCATGTCGTACGTCAGGTCATTGAGATATTCACAAAAATAGGTAGAAAGCCAAAAATTTATAAAATTAAGATTTTTGTTGTTTTGGGAAGTTTATTACTTGAATTTTATAATTACAAACATCCTGTTTTGGTATATTTAAACATGTTTTTGAACTACATTTTGTAAAGCCTGTTTTTCAAAATCAATGGAAAAACAGGCAGAAAGTCAACAGTTGTTTCTCTTTAAAGACGATTTTCTCCAAAGTGTGTTTTCAGGCGTGTAAATTTCAAAATTATTTTTCTTTTGTTACACTCCACCTATGAACCTAATTGAAAAACCAAATTAAAGCTTATATCTTCTATCAGAATATAACAAAAAATCAATTTTCATTTTTGTACAACACGACTCATTTTGTCACGACACATCACATTTTACTTTGTATCGTTCTTAATTTGAATTAGTTGATTACAATACTTACTATTGATCCCTCTTCATCATCCTCTGCTGACCTTTCATCCGCCTCAACAGAATGATTGACATTAAATGAGACGATCACCCTAAAAAAACAAACAGCTTTTAAGTTTAATGAATATTGTGCTGGTTGTAGTAAACCAAAAAATATTATCATGATTTGTCAACATAATAATGTAGCACATGGTAACCAGACGACTATAATTCAATGTAAAAAGTCAAAAGGTCACATAATCAAAATGAAGGGCACCAACAGGGTACCAATAGGAAGGTCTTTTTAGAATGAACACACATGCCAAATATCAAAGCCCTGCCTCTGTTGATGCATGGAGTAATTACTCCATGATCGGAGATAGCCCAGCGGGGTTCATACTGTTGTAAGTATAGGGTACGCGAGGGTTTTAATTGGCTTATAGATAAGCAAACTCAGCGTTGCAACTCCTATTTTATTTACTCCATGGTTGATGCAATCACTATGGCAAAGGTTAAAGTTGACCATAGACGGACAAACAGACAGACGGAGAAGATGAAAACAATATGCCTCAGAGTTGTTCCTTTGCGCAGGGACATAACAACAGTTTCATTTAAGTTACTACAACTAGTATATTGTACTGGTTGTAGTAAACCAAAAAAAAAACATTGTAAAATAATTACTTAAGAACTTTAAACATAGCCAATAAATAGACAATATCGAAATGTGTATGTGTGAAAATTTTCAAGTAGCTATACAATACTTTTAAGCACAGAAAAGTTAAATTACAATTACAATTTAACTGTTCCCTACTTTTAAGTTAGTTATGATTGATTAATACCTAATAATAATTCTGATTTCACACATTTTAGGTTAATTATGATTGGTTAATACTTAATAATTATAATTTTATTTTAATAATAATTCTGACTGCTTGCTTTAAACCTTATTGGCATTGGTATTTAAAACTGGAATGTTATGGACAATGTGAACTCTTATTCCTGATGAAGACATAATTCATGTCAAAATATTAAATCTTGTCACAATGGCATATATTTCATTGCTTGGAGTATGCATTGTATACTTCTTACTGTGCGAGTTGTATGGCCAAGTGGTTAATGCAGGGGAACCGTGAACCATAGCAATAACAACAGCATGGGTTCGAGACCCGCTCGCACCATGGTTCT
>JAOTQE010081581.1:0-15654 GCA_025631205.1 Nesometra sesokonis
CCCCCCCCCCCCCTTTCGCTGGATGCTTGATTCGCCCCAATGCTATGAATGAGTAATACTGTACCAATTTTGTTAGTAATCAAAACTCCCCCGGATGATGATGCAACGATCCACCCCACAGTTGTACAAATACACCTATATAATGATGTAACCCACCTCTTTCCAAATTAGAATAATCTGCAGAGTTGAAAGTCAGGCCTGATTTCCTAAGATAAATTTTTTTCCTACTAAGGCTAGTTGAATGGGATGTACAGTCCAACTTGCCTAAGTCAACTGGACATAAAGCCCGGCACACACTTTGAGGAATTTGGCTTGCGAATTTTAAGTAGCAAAGCGCCTCGCGAGGCAGTGAGCAAAATATCTATAGTGTTTGATCATTTTGGTTATTAAAATGCTTACTGTTTTGCTATTACTGTGCACGCGCATATCAACCAAAATGAACTGAGGCAATTGTTCAAAGCTCTCGTGCGTGTTAAGAATGTTCTATATTTGTAAGCATTTTACTCGCAGTGTGCGTCAAAAGGGTAAGCTCAGAAAAGTGTCTAGTAAGGCAGTTTGCTGAGCAAATTTTCTCAAGTGCGAGTTGTATGGAAAAGTGGTTAAGGCAGGGGAACCGTGAGCCATAGCAATAACAACAGCATGGGTTCGAGGCCCGCTCGCACCATGGTTCTGGTGGTGGAACAAGTCTTCTCGGATAACGACTATAAACCGTAGGCCCAGTGTACACATACGGCTTGTGTGCACTATAAAGAACCCAGTACATCTTTCGACACGAGTAGGGGTTCATACATCCCCTGCTGTGGACAGATGAATGAACACCTGCATGGGGCAGCAGGACATGATGTGACCCTTAGGGGTGTCGAAAGTCATGAATGTGTAACATCTGGTCCACAGCGCCTTGAGACTCCACTGTATAAGGTGCTATATAAATCAAACCACATTATAAGTGTGCACTGGGCTTAAGTCAAGTAATTTCTAAGTAAAATTTATTTTTCGTGGCAGATCAGTGTGTTTTCCAGTAACAATAAATCAATTTTTTTTCGATGCCACTTTGGATTCAAACTCAAGTTGACTGTTTTGATTTTAAATATGAGATAATTGTTGGGTTGCCATCCTTTGTGTATCACATTCTTTATTATAGACATGGTAAGTTAAAAAAAAAATATTGATAAATAGAAAAATAGTAGAAAAGGTGTCTTGTAAGATCCATGCTACCGTTGACTGGTCGAGCTTCTTGTGTTGTATTTTAGGCTCCCCGTCCTTCTGAAGCTACCATGGCTCTGTGAAGAGAGTTAGAGATGTGCGTGAGGAGACGTTAGTAGGTCAACCTAAGGTGCAATATATACTTAAGCAACATCAAAAACAAATTCAATTTGTAAACATTTTAAATTAAGTTCAAAGAATTTTGTGTGGCCCATAAACTAGTAGTGAAATGTTAATTGTAAGTAAGTCAGAAATATATTTGTAATCTTTTGTAATGATTTGGCCTAAAAAAAAACATTTGTTGTAATGATAAGAACTAAAAACCATTTGTTGCCCAAGCACGGAATTTTTCTAAAATGTTGTCTGCCAGTCAAAACATTTTTTTTTACTGGTAGTTACTGGTTACTGTATTTTCAATAACACAATCTTTTTATTACCTATATTTAAATTTCAGGGTAAAACTAAGTATATTGTACCATTTCAGGCTTATTTTAAGTGTTTCTTACAATTTTTTGAATAATTTTATGCAATTAACCAAAAAATCAGGCAAATGAGAAAATAGTGCCCACCCCTGGATTTTCAAATCTTTAGAGTGGTCAGGCTTGGGGAACATTAGGTTTTTTTAGGCCCATCAAAACCTTGTCATAATTTTGACTTAATAACAATTAACATTATTTTACTATTTTGAATTAAATTGTTACTATACTAAATAAATAAAACTATATAAACAGGGAATTTCACATTAAATTGGCAAATCGCTACCCAGAGCCTAAGCGTACCGCCTAAGCATCTGCATTTAAATAATATTTATATTCATTCTAAATGAATAAATAATTAAAGTTTTTAAATCTACCAGTAGATATGAAACCATACTTATGCTGGGCTATGAACTACATTCACACATTAAACATAATCTAAATTTTGAAATGATAGAAGCAAAATCCCACTTTTCCTGCCAAAGCAATATGTGCTAAATAAAAATAAATTTAGTGGCGATAGTATTGATGTTGCTTAAGAAATTGAGGTAGATATTAAAATAAAAATAAGGCATTCATCCAAATTAAATAAAAATGATATAAAATAATTTAGAAATATATTTAAGACTAAGTGAGCAAGCAAAAATAAAATAAAGCTCATAAATATTGCATGATGAAGATAAGATGTATAGCAGCATGAATATATAAAAGATGCAAAAAGTATTTATATTGATGATGATAATAATTTTAAGTGCAACTTATATTTGTGCTTATTGTAAAAGACTCTATGTTCTCCATCTTATTACCCACAAGTGAATGAAATGCCTATGAAAAACAATAAATTCTATAATGCTGCATCTGTAATCACCACATGAAATTTGTTCCCCAGGTACCACCAGAGTTTCAACTGCATGATTGTAAATTTGAACTGCAAAACTGCGTTGATTATTTTAAAAATTATATCACTTCTCTGTCCAAATCCTTCAATGACTGACGGGTTAATAAAACACCCTCCCCTTTTTAAGTCCCTAAATGACTGAGGGGTTACTAAAACCTCCTCCCCTGTCCAAGCTTCATACATACTCGTTATAACAATCAAATACTGTATTCTAACCTCTATCAAATATGGAAAACTAACAACCCTATCCTTGGATTTAAACCTAAATGTTTAACATTAACCACAAAATTTACGATGCTCTATTTTACCCTATTTATTATTATACAATTTTTAATAAGTGGCTTTGTAGCTTGGTGGGTAACATGCTTGCCTTCCAATCAAGAGTTTCAAGAGTTGCATGATTTCACCTGTTCTTTTCAATGGCTAAACAGTGCCACTCTCTAAACCTATATTGAGACTTGACTTAGAATGCATGGCATACTTCTTATCCCATAAGGATGAAGGAAACTTACTGTTGGATGTGACAAAATAAACAATAAATAAATAAGTAAATAAACAGTAATGCCTTAATACTTAAAATTATGTCCTTGATAAATAAAATAAATAATGTAATGGGCAATAAATTACTTAAATAACTGAAGTGGATTGTAATTGATAACAATGATATATTACAAACATATTGTATTATATGTATTGCAAAACAAATAGAAAAATATTGCTTGAGAAAAATTAAGTATTTTTGCTAAACAATAAGTTCAAAAATCTGCAAAAGACAAAGATAAATTTGATGAAAATTGACAATAAACTTTAAACAAGGTTAAGATACTCAACTGATTTTACAATGAAACCTATTAATTATACTGTACATTGAAAGCAAGAAAGAAGAACAGTTGTCTTTAAATATAACTTATACAACCAAAGATACATTATCATGTGTTACTTTAAGACAATAGCTTGTTTTGCACCTTATTGCAATTATTTGTTTAAATACTGAGGTAAAATATTTAGATTATAGCAAATATTTATATATATTTTTTAAACAAAATTAATCTGAACTACATTCATTATTATTTTAAAATAATTTGTTATTCAATAATTAGTTACCTGTATTATAGCCGCTAATAAATATACTGTAGTTTAAAAAAAGCAGAGCTCAAATCACAAGTGGCAGTGGGACATGAACATACTAAAAATTAATGTCAAGGCATCTAATTGAGCCCCTGTAATGTATTGTTAATTTAGGCCGTGCTTCCACATGAATTTCAAATCTGATACTACAATCCAATCAGATCCAATTAAAAAAAAACATCTTTGCAAACTCAGTTTTATATCTTCCTAAGTGAGCTCTCACCACAAAATGAGTCTCATGGTAGGAAAATCCAAATTTAGTTATGCTAGAGCATACCATATGCTGTAATCTACACTTTAAATTAAATTCACTGGATAAGTACAGTACATCCAAAGATATGAGCATTTGGAATTGTCATGTATGGAAATACAGTTTTGAGGAAATGGTCCATAAAGTAATTAAAAAATCAACAATTAAAAGACTATAATAAATTTTAGAAAGTCTGCATAAAGGACACTTTTTTTGCAAGAAACCAGACCTAAAAATTATATTATAATGAAATATATGTATCACAGTACTCATAATTGGTTAAAAATAAATTTCTCAAAAAATTGACTTCAGGTCTATTTTGGTGATTATCTCAATTTGACCCCACCTCATTTTGTGGTGAGACCTCACAAATGGCATGATATTCACTTTTTGAGATTTTGAGGTTTTTGGTTCTATGGCATTCTATTGATATAATCTATCATGTGAATTGATCACATATCCCCAAAAATGCTTAGAAATACAATATTTAGACATTATATCCATACCGAGTATACATAAACAATAAAGCGTTTTGCTTAATATCTCAAAACTAGGATTTTGGGTATAATGCCTTCTTCCAATTTTGAACAGTATAACCTTCTGGTAAATTTCTGGTTATTTCCCTTTTATAAGGAATTGAAATGTAAAAACTGACACCAGCAGGTCAAAGGTAAAAAATTATCACAATTAGGTCATTTATTGAATAATTATCATCCCACTTTTTCCGTTATAATAGGTTAAGCAACCTTTTCTGCAGGACTCTTATCGGATAATTATCATTGCAATAATGTTTCAAATTTGTTTCTCCGGAAACACGGCCATAAAGTATTTTTCTCCAAATTTATGTAGTCTGGCACTGACTGTATAAAATTTATATCATTAAAAAAATAGCCAAATAGTAAATAGTAATAGTAAATAGTACATTTATATGCAGATCTAAAGCAGTTAAAACTATTATAAGACCTATTTTATTGAATTTAATCTGGTAAAATATTATTTAAGATATATTCACTTATATTAAACTTTTAAAACAATAGGTACTGTATTTGTAGTGTGTACACTAATAGATATAAAACAGATAAAATAGTATATAAAAATATATATTTTTAAAACAAATATTGTTGCCATCTTAGTACATATTTTGAAATAAATACTGAACTATTTGTGGACTTAATAAGAAACAGTTTGCATATTTGATGGGTAAATGTTTATAGAAGTTATTTTCTAAGAAAATTGTTTAATTAGATAAAAATTCTCTTGATACAATTTTTTATTCACCCCTCTAAACTACTAGATCGTTTGAGTTTTGGAGATTTAAACCTGCGAAAGAATCGTTTCAGCTTTTTATGTCGCCCTACCTCAGAATTTCGTGAGGATGTTGATCCTCCTGAACGTTTTGAAATTGCTTCGGTCGATGCATGGTAGCTCCGCTGCTTCAATTGTGCAGATTGCCCAATCTGTCGTCTTGAGATGTTGTCCATGGAAGAATACATACTACTGCTTCGTGGCCTTGACCGATGACGAGACGATGTTCTGTAGCGTACCTCCTCTACACCCTCGCTATCATTTTCCTCTTCGCTACCAAACTGGTTAAACGAGACATCATTATACGTGGGAGGGGGATAATAAGTGAAGTCTGTTCTCTGCGTAACAAAATGCATGTTCCCATGTGGTGAATTTCTGGTATCATATGTGGTTCGTACAGTTCTAGGCGTCGGAGGAAGGCCGACTACTGGGAGGTTTTCCCTGCTGGTGTTCAAGGCTTTATTACTGCCATACCGTGTTGAGTAGCGAGGGAGAGGCTGTGGGGGTTCGGGTGCAAAGTCAGGCTCAAAGTCCATATCGGAATCTGTTTGATCAAAGTCTTCCTCATCCTGTGTTACAATCTCCTTCTGAAGCTTCTCCTCGGCTATTTTATTATCTAATTGTTCAACATCTTTTACTACAACTCCTTCATCAATTTCCTCTGTAAAATACAATAATGATTCAATAAATCTGAGCTCGCAAAACTGTTTCATACATAGATTTATTATTTATGGGTAGATAGTGAACTTTACAATTGCAATCCCATGAAGGCGCCTATTATTGATAGTCGTCAGCCTTCGTCACAAACATATGAGTAAAATAACTGTTTTATAACTATTGTATGTTTTTATTTTTTTATCATAAAATATATTTATGCATGTTATATATATTTTATGTTTTCATTGTCTTTATATTTAGATTAAATTTACTTTCATTTATTGATAAATCAAAAAAATAATGAAAGATTGGGGCACAATTTCGCCCAACAACAGTGTTAAAACGTAACACGATTTGATAGGTTGTTGTGCTACCATGGAATTGCACTTTGTGGCTTTTATTCTATTGAAGTTCACTATCTAGCCATTAAAATAATGCATCTATGGTTTCATAATCTACAACTGAATATTGACCTAAAGGCCATTCTTTCCAAAGTTAAAAAAAATTAAAACAGTCTAATACTAAACTGTAGTGATATGATCCGTCATATTTATATCATTTTATTACTTCCAAACATTAAAAAAATGTAAAATAATAACAGAATTTATATTTTTAGGTGGATCCTGAAAACTAAAGGGGAGAAGTTCAACTGCAGTGGGAGAGGGGCATAAAAATTATTATATTGCTAAATTCAATAGGCATTTTAACCACGTTTTTACACAACATTGTACTTACCAGGTGTTATCCAATAGAACTTGCAATTTATTGTTTTATACCCAAGTTAAGAAATTTCTATGACGTCATCCAACACCGCCAAATCTATTGTCTATTATGCACGAGACAAATTCTAAAAACATATTTGTTCATCTTATTCTTTTTATATTGTACAAATCCATATCAATCCTTTCATAATCTTTTGAATTGGCATGATATATATTTCTGATTATTATTATTTATTATTAAAAACGTTTGAGAAATCCAGCACAGGGTTATAAAAAATTAAAATTATGTGCTGGATCAAGGTACAGATGTACTTTAATTATTGGTAGCCTAGAGTATACTTTCTATTTTAGGTTCTAGTTTAATTTGTATTTTTACTAGCTCAGACGAATGCTTAAAAATGTTATCAAAATAATGAAACAAAGATTAATTTTATATTCAACTTATGTTTAGGCCAAATAAAAAAATGTACAAGTTGTTTTTGTATCACCGCCCTTCACTGAAAATCTCTTGACCTCTGATTTAATCAACAAAAATATTTAAAATGGCAATGACGAGGATGTAGAAAAAAAAGCCTTTACTCCTCTGGAATCTATTCATGTTTGACGCTTACCGAGCATTTTTTATGGCAAAAGATTTTAAAGGAATATATGATGCAATTATGTTGCTTCACATGGCTTGAATTTAACCAAGGCACCAATGCCAATTGCCTCTGGTGCCCTCTTAGTTGGCCTTGGTGCCTTAAAAAATTGACCATCAATATGGCAACTTTGGCCTTGCCACCCCTTAGTTTCAGTAATACATAAGGAAATTTGTACAAAACGGCCTCTAGTGCCATCAATTTGCTAGTTATACACTTCAAAATCAAGCCAAAAATTGACTTGCCTCCATAAAGCTCAAATTAAAGGCCTGGATTCACATTACTAACACAAAGAAAATCAACATTTTTATATGCACGTTTTCAGAAGTGAGGGAGGGGTTATAAAAAAGACTACTCTTTGTACACTTGTGAAAAATGTTGATAACTGTGAATGACCTCTGAAATAAGTCCGGTCCCTGACCCTAGGAACAACACCTTTTACAGCCCTACAGAAAAGTTTCTGTTTAACTATTTACCTTCTGGTTCTTCCTGAATCGTTCTGTCAATAATTACTTCCTTCTTATTTTCGTCTGATTGGTATCGACGGATTTGATCAATTAAAGTCGCTTGACCCTGTCAAAAGAAAAGAGTAAGATTTACCTGTGTTTAGTAATTGACAAATAAAATTTATGAAATTAATAATCAAAGCTAGCAATTCACGATGAAGAAAGCAAATCAGCAAAACATTCTTTTATGGAATGACAATGCTATATATTAGAATTATAAGACTTTAAATCAATATCTGTGGCAGAGCAAAGCCAAAGTAGGCATTAGTCGAAAAATTGAAAACTGACATCTTTAACATGCAAAAAAAAAAATCAGTTTTATATGTTTCCCTGCAAAGTTATGATCAAAGTTTAAACATTTAGTTTTGAGAAAACTGCATTTGAAAATTGCTTATCAATACATTGCGACTAAGCAGGATCATTTTAAATTGCATTTTTTGAACATTTCTTGATCATATACATGAAAAATTGTTAATGTATTATGAAAGTTTAATGTTTAAGCTGTTTTTGAGATAAACAAAATATTGAAAATACTGAAATTTAAATTAAAATAAATCCAGCCGGATCTATATTAAATAAAAACACTAATTTTAAAAAAAATCTAACCAGAGATAATCAAGAAAAAACAAAAAGTATACAGAAATTTAAAAAAAAATGCAAAAAAGCAAAACACGACAATCTTGTTCCCATAAAGTATGATTAATTGAGTATACACTGAAGAGTTTAATACACTATGATCTCTTACATGTGGATGCTCATAATTAATGCTTTTTAACAACTTTCAGGTTTAGTTTTAATCTCTTTAATTACAAGTGTCCTCCGAGACGAAAGTTTCCTCCCTTCAGGTGCTTCCAGTAAACACGTGAGAAATAAGAACAGAACTAACAGTTCAATGACTATATTAGGTGTAAATACTATCAATTCTATCACTGCAAAGATGTTTTTTAATTCAACTATGTTGGGATCCAATATTTAACATAACATTTTTAACATAAAAATTGCCATCTTTCCCTAATCATGGTGACTGAGATAACTTAAGACTTTTGTACACAATCACCAAACTGCATTTTTAACATCTTTCGGGTTTAGTTTTAATCTCTTTAATTACTAGTGTCCTCAGAGACCACAGTTTCCTCTTTTCAGGCACTTCCAGTAAACACGTGAGAAATAAAAACAGAACAGTTCAATGACTATATCAGGTGTAAATACTATCTATTCGATTCAATATTTAACATAAAAATGTTGCCATCTTGCCCTAATCATGGAGACTGATGTAACTTAGACTTTTGTACATCATCACCAAACTGCATTTTTAACATCTTTCGGGTTTAATTTTAATCTCTTCAATTACTACTGCAAACTGCAAACTCCAAACTGCATCCCCCATGACAGTAAGAGAACAAGCCTATATTAGGCTTTGGAGTTGCATATTTTATTTATGAGAGTTGAACCAAGAACCTCAAAATTTAATGGTAAGCACAATGCTACAGTGTCATCATAGCTCCTCCCACTGTTATTATAACATAAAACATAATGATTAACTTGGTACATAAACAACTAGCAATCAGTGATTATGATTATGATAGCCACTTCATATAAATTTATTGCATTCCTATGTCAAGCCAAAAAGTATTCAGAAAATGTTGTCTTGAGCATAATATGATTGTCTTACCATGCCAAACATAGTAATATCATGATCAATCATAGTATTCTATACATAACAAAAACATTCTTAAATTAAAAAAAAAATCATCAAAAATCTAAAAGTTATTAATTTCTTAAAGGTGGTTTAATGTATTGTTATAATAATTCTTTGAGTACAGTTTAACCTCCCTGTGCGGACATCTTCCGTAAAGGGACACCTCCCATAACGAACAGTAATTCAAAGACCCGTTTGCTTTTCCTATCTAATCAGTGCATTTGGAACCTCCCGTAAGTGGACGCGGACACTTTTTGCCTTAAAATTTAGATTTTTTGTATGTTAATTTATTTAAGCGGACATTCTGGAAAATTTAGTGATTTTTCTGTACTACGAATACAAATTTCTGTATAAAATCGTCCTTATTCTGAAATGGCTGAAAATCAAATTACTGAACTAATCTTTAAAATGATAAACAATATTTATTAAAATATAGAATTAGGTTTCTAGACATTTAAGAGGTCATTTGTGTTGAGAGGGCCATGAAGTATGAGGCAAAAAGGCTTAAACATAAATTTACAACTTGGCCCTCTATCGGCCGAAATTCTCGTAAGCGGACACCTCTCGTAAGCGGACCCTTTTCTCGGACCCGAGGGTGTTCGCTTACGGGAGGCTCAACTGTATGTTGAAGAAATTAAGTAAATTTTGTAGTTCATCTACTCTGATCAGTTTGTCTAACATTTTGTATTATTATGTTTATAGACTAGTATATTGTATTAATACATTTTAATATTTTACATGAATTTACATATAAAAATACAAGGTTTTTTTTGTAATAACGCAATGAGAAGATAATGGTGACTGAGGTAAGGCAGTGTTATATTTAAGGTGAAACTACTGGAATAACTTTGGAAACATAAAACTTCACAACATTTGGACAATGATGTAATGCCGAAAAACATGTTGCAAAGCGAGTCCTAAAAAATAAGTGGGTCCACTTATTACAGTGTTATAAAGAATAGTAAAGGATTTTGCCTAAAAATCAAACTAACATTACAAATATTATTCACAAAAATGTAAAGATCAGAAAAATTCACATTAGAACAGGTAATTTTTAATGTGATTTTTAATACAGTTTTTTTCAAACACACCCCTTTTAAAATTCCTATTTTTCCTATTCTTTAGCATTGTATAATGAGTAGTAGACCCCATTTTTCTATTAATACTTTAGAAGAGTTTTCCTTCATTACTTCATTTTCCAAATGTTGTGAAATTTTGTTAGTTAGGTCACAACTAATTGTTCTTTTGGTGTATCCATAGAAAATTTAATCCCGGCGTTCCCCTTTAAAATATAGATCAAAGTCACAATGGCAAAACATCCAAATTTGAAAGCTGTGTGCCAAATAGAGAAATTTTGAATAATTAACAGAATGTCTAGGACTTCCTCAGTACTTCTCCCCCGAGAGAATAAATTATTTAAACAAAGTGTGCACAAAGTTGCAATGAAACTTGTGCCGATGTTGACAATTTAAAATTAAAAGGCAATGAACTGTGTATGGCTTACAGTTAATGAAATAAGACGCATTTGTCTGTGTGTACCAAATACATTTAACGAAATAATCAAAATAAATTATTATCAGAATATGAAATTTGAATATAATTTATTATGGAAATTACTACTGTAGCATCTAGATATGGGAGAGGCATGGTGCAAATATTCAGCAAAATATTAAATTCAAATAAATGGAAATTTATTTCCTTTCAATTATACAGCACATAACAAAAAAAAATGTTTAATTTAAAGGTATGTGGTGTGGATAAAAATAGACAAAAGGAAAACAGGTGATGCCCAGAAAGAAAACCTTGTTTCTTTGAGTCAGGACAAGAATAAAACAGAACAGGGCATTGACAAGGCAAAAGGAGATAAAATAGAAAAAAAAATTCTCAGAGTGTAACATCTTGAACCACACCTAATAAACATTAAAGGGGTGAAAATTATCGAGCAGTAATTTCTTTAACTAAGGGTATGTTCAGACTCAACGATTAAGAGGAGCGTAACGTACGCGGCATACGATAATTTGTGTCTGAACTAGCCGGTGATTAGCGTAAGTCACTAATCCAGAGCGTAACTTGAGCTTCCTGCAAACCCCGGTTTAGCATAAGCTACGGAGCTACGCCTCGTACACCTGAATGGTTTTGTCCTTGTGTTACTCGTTGTCCAATCCTTGTGCTACTCGTTGTCCAATCTGTCTGCATTGGCCAATCAATTACGGATCACTTGTCATAGAAAAACTCACTAGCGGCAATTTTAAAATTGCCTATGACTTGCGCTACGCCTTGTGTCCGAACACCTTGGTCGTTACGTCGCAGATTAGCTTGCGCATTGCTTACGCTAAGCTCCGCTTAAGCCATGAATCTAAACATAGCCTCATTTGACAAAGGTCGATGATTTGAGCATTAACAAAATCATGAGGTAAGAAATTTCACAGTTTAGAGCATGTAAATCTAATGCTGTTTATTCTATGAATTGAAATACAACTTGAATTTATTTATTTAGACTAGCCATACACATTCTATTATAAGAATACACTTTATAAGAACAATGAGGCTGAAATTGCTAAAAAATTATGAGCAAAATAAAAACAAACTGTGATTGATGAAAAATTAACATGAAGAAATCAAGCTCATCATATACTGATCATCACATCAGGGAACAGCACAAAATACCCAGCTAAGCTTTTACTAAAATACATGATTCCCCCTCAAACCAGTCATTTACATACAGACCCCTTATCTGCCAACTTTTTTGGGCACCAATGTGAGATTCAGTGCTGGGCCACATTCTCTCCGATTTCGAACTGACATTCAAAAAGAAAAAAAAACTAAAAAGAACCAAAATCTCATTTACACATTTTTTTACTATTTTCATCCAAATTATCCAAATTAACACTGCTAACACAAAATGTGTGAGATTCACGCATGCATGGAGTTGGCAGGTATACTCTTATACTGTACAACACAGTGTAGGCCTATCAATACAATAATAGTATTTTTTTATTTTTTTAAATATGTATGTAAAATAAAATCAAAATAAGAGCATTTTGATCCTAAAATTGGAAAAAAAAATTACAAAACTGAGCCTGGCAAAATTTACTGGATCTTATGAAAAAAATGTGTATTCTACCTATATCAAGAAGGAACAGTGTTTCACACATTCTTATCTTGGTAGGAGAACATTACCACTTTGTATGGTGCTCTTTATTTGGTTTTGTTTAGGGTTGAGTATATCTGCTTTTGAAATATTGCTAAAAAAGTTATAATGTATATCTTTTTGTAATGGTTCTGTACTTTTTTTGAATATTTGATGATTTTTAATAATAGTTTTGTAACTATAAAAGAAAAGAGGAGATATCCTTGGCCTACAAATCTGTCATTGCAATAAATAAATTATTTAGGGGTAAAATTATAATAGCTAAGTTTCGCAAATTTACGAAATATGAAAATGAAAACAGATACGTCATAAATTCGTATAACGTTTGAATGGAACACCTTGAATATATGTTACATTTGGTGAATATTTTATGACGATCATCAACGATTCGTAGGTGGAAAATCTGATACATTTTTTAACATATTTAGCAACTTTCAAAAATGGAAGTGTGACGTATCCGTTTTCGTATTTCGTAAATTTGCGAAACCTCACTATTGTCTAAAATGCTGAGGAAAAATTATATTGTCTAAAATACCAAAGGGCTATTTTATATAGTAGTAGATTCACCTACACATGGATATGTTCATCATAATTATGCATAGCAATTGCAACTATGTCATTCATTAAGTGGTCCTCAATATATTATCAAGTTCAATAAAACACAGCTATATATTATCACTTTAGTTAATGGCTTCCTATCTAGTCAGTCCTCTCATTCAGTTAAAGATACAGTACGGTACACACCAACCATTCATCTCCAACTGTCTACTATGATTATAAGCTATTCGATGGAGGCAAGCAGGTGTTATATACCTGTTCCCTATAACTTGATTACAAGATCAAATTGATGCTATTGCCCAAAAGGAAACCTGAACTTCAACAGGGATTCCCCTGTCAACAGCGAGTATTTAGCATTCACCAGCAAAATGCAAAGAACTTATTTTTGTAGAGTTTTCAGGAAAATGATCATGACTGATAAGATAAAAAAACAACAATTTAGCAGGCATCTATATCAGATATATTTTTCTTGAATACAGGTATATTTATCTGATTAGCAAATAATTCCATAGATGTCAACAAAATGAATACAGTAATTAAAACCATAACCTTCAGGGATAAAGTCAAAATGATTCTACTGTAGTTACTGTAGAAATTCAGTTACAACAGTATTAGGGAACATGTCAAATTTATCCTGCAGCAGTTACTGCAGTAATTCAGTTACAACAGTATTAGGGACCATGTCAAAATTATGTTGCTGCAGTTACTGCAGAAATTCAGTTAAAGCAGTATTAGGGACCATGTTAAAATATTCCTGCTGCAGTTACTGCAGGAATTCAGTTACAACAGTATTAGGGACAATGTCAAAGTTATCCTGCTGCAATTACTGCTGAAATTCACTTACAACAGTATTAGGGACCATGTCAAAATTATCCTGCTGCAGTTATTGCAGAAATTAAGTTACAACAGTATTTAGGGACCATGTCAAAATTATCCTGCAGCAGTTACTGCAGTAATTCAGTTACAACAGTATTAGGGACCCTGTCAAAATTATGTTGCTGCAGTTACTGCAATACTTCAGTTAGAACAATATTAGCGACCATGTTAAAATTATCCTGCTGCAGTTACTGCAGTAATTTAGTTAAAACAGTATTCGAGACCATGTCAAAATTATCCTGCTGCAGTTACTGCAGTAATTTGGTTACAAAAGAATTAAGGAGCATGTCAAAATTATCCTGCTGCAATTACTGCAGTAATAAAGTTACAACAGATTTAAGGGCCATGTTAAAATTATGCTGCAGTTACTGCAGTAATTCAGTTACAACAGTATTAGTTCAGTAGCTCAAAGAAAATTACTGAAAAAAAAGGTGAGACCTTGTGTGTCAGTGCAGTGAACAAAGAAAACCATGGAACTAAATTATTGCAGTAACTGTGGATAAGTTACTCAGGGATGTAGCTAGAAAAATCCATGGGTGGGTGGCAAAGATTTAAGGACGGGTGGTAAAACAATTAAAAACAGTGTTTTTAGGTTTTTCAGAAGCTTATGGTGGGTGAATGATTGAAATTAGGGTGGGTGGAGAGACATAAATTAACTCTTTGAAGTTGTGAGCCGTATCCTATACGGCCTAATTTACTGCCCCAGGATGCGTGGGCCGTATACAGTACGGCCTTGGCTTTTAATCACATTCAGAGCCGTACATGCGCTAAGTACTTTTTAGTAATGCTGCCCTTTATAATTAGCAAATCTGAGGAAATTTCTCGATATTTGGCGAATATGGCACACACAAGTGGTAAAAATTGCAAAAATTAAGTAATCTGGGTGTATTTTTGGAAAAACGGGGGAAGGATGTTGATCTTGGTGAGAATATAACGAACTAAAGGAGACTGAATTTGAGTCTAATGGTGATGGCACTGCTTCTAGCAGTTCCACAGATGGTTTATACTTAGATTGGAATGACATTTTTTACCCATCTATTGATAAAAAATACCCTTTTTAGACCTCAAAATTGCATTTTTCGAACACGTGATCTTTGACCTAGGTCAAAAAAATTTATTATTTTTGGGAAGCCCAACACATATACTATAACAATAAATATAACATTTAATGAAAGTTAAAGTCATAAAAATGTAATTTTTATTTTCGTCAATTTTATGAAAACCATTAAAAAGCTCTGGTGACCTGGGACAGAATGCTGCAGACTTCAACGGGTTAAGCCTTAGGATGGGTGGAAAATGGTGAGGGTGGGTGGCTCCGCCGTGCATAATTACATCCCTGGTTACAGAGACAAGTTGTAAATCTTACATGGATTTATTAACTAATCCGATTATGAGATGAAAGATAAAGCATGATGCATCAACGTCAACATGGCATTAATATTTAAAGATGTATTTTGTCACCTGAAAATGATCAAAAACTCATCAACATCAATTTTTGAATTTGCTCGTATTAAAGATGTATTGTCACTTGAAAAATGACAAAAAATAGATTTTGGAAATAACTTGCTAGTTTCAAAGAAATATATA
>JAOTQE010081592.1:0-15654 GCA_025631205.1 Nesometra sesokonis
CCCTAAGCGACCCCCGGACCCCAGCTTCTTCACATGGGTTTTGCGAAGGTCACAATACATGTCTAGATCCGCCCCTGATGGCGTGTATCTCATTGCTTGGAGTATGCATTATCCTTCTTGAAGTTGATTAGTGGACCTTTCGGATGATTAAATATCACGCTTAGATGATGAGAGCCAACATTCAACAATAAATTCAATAAACATTAATTTCATCAAAATGTAAAAAAAAAACATAGATGAGGACCAATACGGCTAGATTGTCTTAGTTGGCACAAAAACGAGGTATAAATGAAAATAAGAAGCATCGTAGAACCATAAAATGCTGAATAAATTAAATAGTATAGATAAAATGTAAATCTTAGTTTCATCAATTGATTAGTTTTTCTTTTTTTCTTTGATATAATCAGCGAAATGTTCCACAATATAACTTTGAAGGCTGTTAAATGGGATCCTGACGGTTAACAAAAAAGTGAGTTTAGTGAGTTACAATATTTAATTGGCGGTACAACTGGGTAGACTGTTCAGTTGTAGGCTCCGCAACTGTAGGCCCTAGGCCTAGGTTAAGACATTGAAAACTGACAAAAGTTGAAAATGAAAAGTGCCTGGTACATTTAAAATCAAATGGAACGCAATAGAAACCGATCGCAAAAGGTAACGACAGACAGAAAAAGTACAACTGATAAATTACAGCGAACTCTTTTCAACGCTTAGGCCGTTACGATAAGTAGGCATAATGCATTTTAAAAGGAGATTGTTTTCACTTTTCTTTCAACTAAAACCGATTTCTAAAGCTCAGTGTCACTGTACCGTAATGTTTTGCTTTTCTCATTTCCAAGTCGTTAGTAACATCCGAATTTCACCTTTGTTTTACAAACCGCTATTATGGACGAGTGGGTGTATTTTGAACATAACGAAGACAAAAAGCATTTTAGAATAAAAAAGGAAAAAGCAAGTCTGACAAGAAAATGGGAAAATATTGTAACATAGATTAAGGATTAAAATCAGGTGATTCAAAAAATAAAATTTCGAAGTATTATCCTTTATATTTTATTCAATAATTATTGATTTGAATTGAATAGCAAACCATAGGTTGTTGGTTATTTGGGTAATTTAGGGTTTGAAATTTAGCAGGCAGTTTTTTGATTATTTTATTAGGCCTATATAGCAATGTGTTTCGTTTATATTAATGGTTAGTGAGTCAATCGATCTCCTTGGCGATATATTTTCATATCGTTGAGTTTACTATTTTTTAAAGTTATTTAGTCCAATTGGTTTGGAATTTAGCAGGCACTTTCTTACTTATTATGCCTATTATTATTGATCGAATAAATGTTAATTTAGAAGGCAGTTTCTCAGTATGGTTTTGTGGTCATCTATTGGTCAGTTAGGCAGTCGGTCGGTTGGTTTCCATTATTTTAATAGGAATTGGATTTGTCGGTTGCCTAGTTGCGGAAATGACGCATTTCAGGGAGGGGGAGGGGGGGTAGAGGGAGCCCGGTAATTTTTTTGTTGCTTCTATCGGTAGGGTCCTCCCAAAGCCGATTTTCAATCAAGATGCGTCTCCCAACAATTATTGAAAACAATGAGTTTTTCAATTTCAAATAATTTTGTCCATGTCAAAAGACACCCCCTTCCACTCCCTTGGATCCGCTCATGCATTCCAACAGATTTCCGCAAGGACAACCCCACCTCCATTTTTTCTATCTTCATATAATTTTTCATTTTACGTAAACCTACAATACATTCCGTGGATATCATGAGGTATTCTTCAGAATGTTTTTGTTGGTCTTATTATAAATAACTAACTTACCCTGAAGGTGATCCGTCGTTACACGTAATAGAATGATTTTTCAGCATTCTTAATTTCATCTTTGGTAGCGCTAAGTTAACATCACAACTTCTTAACGAAAATGCAAGTTTTTTCATGTCTTCTTTTTGATTATTTGTTAAGTTCAAAACATATTCCTTTTGATTAGTTTCTGTAGTATATCCGATTGCAATTGGAATTATTGATGTGAAGAAAAGAATAAATATTTTTAAAGTTGTCATCTTGGAAAGAATCTGAAATGAAAATTTAAATTATATCGAATAATTGCTGTACAAGACAAGTTAGATGAGTTTATAAAGTTTGTTATAGACGATAATACAATAATAAATAAAATATGATTATTAAATACAGCAAGCCTACCATATTTTTACTAAAGTACAAGTTTGTTTTCGTAATGTTTTTAAATACGAATGACCTAATTTAAGAAATGATTTCAAATCTACCAAGTGATTTTAATAACAAAAGATTATTAATTTAATTATTTTTACACCAAAAAAGTAAAGAAAAACAAACACACACAAAAATGTATAAAACTTACTGATACTTAGGCCTAAATCTGCTGATTTAGTAAAAAAATAAATATAAACTCCAATGTTATTCAGCTAACAAATCTCAGACGCTGGAGGTTGTCGACCTGTACCATATCGCACCAAGTTTGACGAAAATTAAGGAAGGTCGTAAGTACCTGATACAGAGACCCAAGGGAAACGATAGCCGACAGGAACAAAGACCTTCCACGGAAGTACTTCTAGCCCCCTTTGAGCAAACACCTTTTGATGAGTAACACCTTAAGGTGAAGTGAAATCATCAAAGGAAACAGCGACAGATGACGTCGTAATCCCTAAAGCAGTGCTTTACCAATATTAAGCATTTGGAAATGTTTGGTTATTGGAATAAGTTTCGGTAAGATGAAAGGAGATTGAATCAAACCTTTTATGAATATTCATTGGTCATAGCGACAATAAAGCTAACCTCTTTGAATCTGAAATAATGATACTTTAAGAAACAGTAGAACTCTAATGTAAAGCAATGCTATCGTGCGCAAGTTCCATTACAGTTCCCGCAAAACAGCAATCAGAGTCATGCGGTAACATAAAAGGAATACCTTGATGCACTCCGCAAATTTACATTCCATTTCGATACTGGTATCCAATCCGAGGGGAAGTCAATATTTATTTCTTTTTCGTTCATAGCCTCGAACCTGTTGTTTTAAAATAATGAGGTCCGGTGCGGTAAATTGAGTAAGGAAATTCAACCTATATTAATTGAAATAGGTGGATCAAAACAACTTTCATGTTTTCCAATTATATTTTGCTTTTTTTTACTCCGCACAGGTTTAATAGGCCTAAATGGCAGTGTCCAGAATTCAAAGTTATGAGCTGGGAGTGGGGATATCTTTGTGAGCCAGAGGAATGTACCTGACAAGCAAACAATGGTTATACGCTTGCGTCGATCTGCGTCTTGGGCTTAGCGGTCTTTTGAATCTAACGCAAGTTTTTTCCCTCAAATCAAAGGAAAAATGTTGGTGTCAATGTTAGGATGTTCTTTAAATAGGCCTACCATAGCAGGGACAGATCCAGGATTGTAATTTAGAGTGCTTAAATCTCGTTTTTGTTTTTGACAAGCAAAAAAAATTGCAAAAACAGGTCCGGCTTTCGGGTCAATTTTAGTGGGGGAAAGGGGGAAGCTTAAGCCTGTTAAGCCCACACCCCCTCTTAAATTCGCCACTGCTTAAGGGTTTAAACCTGTTAAGCAACCTTGAATCCGCCTCTGGGTATACACTTTCGTGGTGTACGAGACTGGTGAACACCAAAGACAAATATAAATGCCTCAAATTTAGACGGGCCTTGTTTAGATTTGTCATTTCTTTTTTCAGGATAGAACCAAAGCAATACAATTCATAATTAAACACAATTGCTTCGGTTTTACACCGAATTTAGTATTCAGGTAATCGCTACTTAAATAAAGCGTTTCATCGTTATGGTTAGATGATTGAAACGCAGTTGATACAAACAAAAGTGTTGGTGAATTAGGGGCGGATCCAGGATTGTGATTTGGAGGTGGGAGGGAGCTTAAATCCTGATTTTGGGTTTGACAAGTAAAAAAAAAGCATGCTTGCAGTAATAACAGGCCCCTTTGCCTCTGAGGAGTCTTTAATTAGGCCAATACAGCCTGTTAATCCCCACCCCCCATTTATGCAAACTAGAGCCGGTATATACTGATTCTGAGTAGATAGATAGTTATTGAAGACGTAAAGGATTTATTCACTACAGCCGCTATCCATCTGTTTTTATTAGTGCATTGCCGTTATTTAAATAAAACAAATATTTCGGGTCAATTTTAGGGGGTGGGGTTGATACAAACAAAAAAACGATTGTTTTAGATGTCAAATAATTTAAGGACGACAGTAATTAGGCCTATTATTTATTTCCGATAGTTTTGTGTGGAAATGTTTGAACTATGACCCGTGGAATGCGAGGTAGACTTTTTAACCACCAAGCTACGGAACCCTCTGTTTCTTAAGATTGTGAATAATACTTATACAGTTGAACCTCCCGTAAGCGGACACCCTCGGGTTCGGAAAAATGTCCGCTTACGAGAGGTTTCCGCTAACGAGAATTTCGGGCGATATAGGGCCAAAGTTTTAAAATTATGTAAACGTCCTTATGTCCCACATTTCACGAACTTCACACAAATGGGCTCTCGAATTGCTATACACCGCATTCTATACTTATATTGTTGATTATTTTAAAGAGTAGTTCAGTAATGTGATTATCGGCCATTAACGACGATGTTGTACAGACATTTGTCTGTTGTACAGAAAAATCAGTAAATTCCCCAGTATGTCCGCTTATGGGAGGGAATTAACATACAAAAAATCTAAATTTTAAGACAAAAACTGTTCGCGTCCGCTTACGGGAAACGTCCGCTTACGAGAGGTACCAATTAAATATGAAGAACAAAGGGGGTCTTTGAATTAGTGTCCGTTATGAGAGGTGTCCGCTTACGAGAGGTGTCCGCAGAGGGAGGTTCAACTGTATACAGCGGTATATAAAAGTTAATAATTACTTTTAATCTGAACATGGCCGTAACCAGACATCTAAAACTACTGGGACAACGGTATGACGTTTTTTTGTGGCCCAGGAGCCGCGACTGAGTGGCAAGGGGTGGATTTGGGAGTGCAACCGGCAAGCTCCCCCTATTATCGCCAAAACGTAGTTGCGCCCCACCCTTATATTAGGTGCCCCGGGTCAAAAATTAACCATGAAAACCCAAAATACGGCAAAAATCGGGTACCGTAGCACCAAAATAGGGAAATGAAAAAGTCGGCAACCACGCCCACCCAGACCTGAAAAAGTGCGCCCCCACCCCTTTCGGTCGATCCTGGATCCGCCCCTGTAGGGTGTTTTGGATTTCTTCCGCAGAAGAAAATTGAAAAAATGGGTGAGCTTAGATTCATTCTCCTGCATTTAAATTATCTTTTTGGCGTGAACTTTTCAAAAAAAAATCCCTCTCTTTTTACCCTCTTCCCCATCCTTATTTTTTTCTGAGAAAAACTACCAGGGCAACTGCCCTGCTTGCCACATGTCAATTTTTAACTTAATGTTTTCTTTATTTTGTATACAGTAGTAAAATTCGTTTTCTTTGTATATTTTATCAATTTATATAGATTTTAACTTTTTCTGCAGTGTATAAACAAAGATTTTCCGATGTACTTTTTATATTGGACCAATAAAGAATAATAATAATAGCTGTTTACGGTCATACTGAAGAAATATACAAAAAGTTAGGAACTGCAGTGTATAAAATTCTTTATACATAAACTTCATGTTGTGTAAACGGTGGGAGAATCGGTACCTCATTAGTATGAGGATAATAAGCAGCGACAGGATACATGTCTTTAAAACCTAGAAAACCCTGATTAAATCACGGAGTCTTTACCGGCCCAGGAGGGCCTATGGTACTATTTAAAGAACAATTTCTTATTAAAGCATGGTGACATTAATGAACCGAGAGGGTCTACTTTTAGAAATACTATATCGTTTCTTAAAATAACAATACAATTGAAATTCTTGCTTAAAATATCAAACAGTTACAGATAAATTCTGAAATTTCGTTTTATGTGTTCAATCAATTTTAGTATAAATCCGAAGTTGTATTTGTTGTAACAATTAACGGCAAATAATTCGAAATAAAGAACGATTGATTTTAATGTGGTTGTAATGTAGCCCAAGTTACTAGTTATGATTTTAATTGTTATTACGGTATGCCTAGCCTATTAATTATACTGATAACAGTATTTGCGGTAGGCCTAGTCTATTAATAATACTAATAACATAAAAGTATTATCGAAATGCTATTAATGGATAAGATAACAACAGTAGGTGTATATTAATATAAAATTTAGCGGCGAATTTGGGGTGGGGCTACGCCGCAGCTGGCTCCTCCTGCCCAATAGCCCTCAAAACGTAGTTGCGCCCCTCCCCTTACAGTAGGAGCACCAGGTCAAAAATCGACCCAAGCAAATAAATACTATAAATAGGCCTACATAAGGGACAGGCCCAACATTAACAGGTTACAAAATAACGTTTTGCTTTTGCTTGAATGTCAAAATCAAAACCGGGAACCACGCCCACCCGGACCTGAGACCTCCACCCCTTTTGTAGGATCCTATATTCGCTACCAGGGGAGGATCCAGGATTGAGATTTAGGGGGGGGGGGGGGGTCTTAAATAGCGATTTCGTTATTACAAGAAAAATAAATAAAAAAACAAACCTCCTCTAGGAGTCCCCAGTACAGCCACAGTGCATCTATTTTAATAGTGCATTTTGTCGTTGTTAAAATTGAAAAAAATCCGGGTTAATTTTAGGGGTGGGGGCTTAAACCTGTTAATCCCCCACCCCTTAAATCCACGCCTGGCTACCAAAATAATTCAGAATATCAAAAGGAGATATGAATGGATCTACAGTATATTTCAGAGAGGTTATTATGGCCTATACATTGGAAAGCTGTTTCCCGATTTATTGGCCTAAGTCGTTATTTTGCCCAAACGCGTTTTTAAGTTGGGTAGGTAGGTCGGAAATTCTTATTTTTTACATTTACTGTGATTCCTGCAATAAATCGATTTGTTTGTATTGCTATAGTTTAGTTTGGGGTAACTTTATGCATTACCATTTTCGGGATAACTGATTTTTTTTTTACAATTATCGGAATTATTGTAGGCTTTGCCTAACGGGAAATAGGCATACGGATTTTTTTTAAGCCGATCCTGGTTTTCCTGACTTTGGGTCAGTGTCGGTCGGGCTAGAAAACACAGGTTTTTGTAGGCCTTTACCAACGTTAACAGTGGCGGATCCACATCATCTCAAAGGGGGGAGGGGGCGTAAAATTCCCCGCAGGTGGGCGTGTACAGGGTCTCAAATACTGGCTAACATGCAAAACAAAACGTTATTTTGCGGTTTTTTCCACTATTTTATGCTTTAGTCGTCTGCATCTTGCCTGTATTCTATTTTTGTTGGAAATTTTAGAGCGGCACATGTACCGTAATAAAAGAGGGGTGCACATGCACTAGAGGGGCGCGCACCCGATGCGCTCGCCTCTTAATCCGCTCCTAGTTAAGGCTATGGGTAGTTCACAACATAGGCTATACAGGTATTAAGCCTTTACTTATTCGGTCTACTTAAATACATCCACATATGAGGCATATCACGGCAAAACCACCAAGTTGTAGGAAAATTCAAAATTAAGTTATTGATAAAAGCATATTACAATTTTCATAAGCTTTAAAATGAGGGGTCAATTATCAAAACCGGACAACTATAACTGGAGTTATTGGACAAAATATACAAACATTTCCTTTGTATTCGTTTATATTTCCTGTTATCTATTTGCTCATTTCTCAACAACTTCTTGTGCGACAACTTGATGGTTTTGCTACGACTAGCCTCATATGCATATAGTCTATCCTACGACTACTCACCCTTATTTGAAACGTGTGCATGGAACACGTCAAAACCCCTGTATCCCTTAAAATATTCCGTAAATGTAAAAATATAGCTCACTGTACAACTTCGTCTGTAAAAACGGAACCTTGTCGCCTGATTGCAACTAAACGAATTATTTTTTTTTGTACGGAGAATCAGCAATTATCGACGTCACAGGGTGTTTATTTACTAATGTTTGTTTTTCTTTACACCAAGATACTAAACTTTTAAATTACTTGTGAGCCGCAATCCTCTTGATCTTTTCATCTGCGTAATTCCCCGCACTATGATGCGTACTCTTCACAGCGATACCGTCCTCCTCCTTGGAGTACACAAACAAAACTGGTAGGCGAGCGGGGCGATGACAACGTATAGGTCATGGGCACCTCATCTGGGGAACGGAACAAATTATTTGTTTGACAAATTGCTGAATAAACCACGACAACGATAGTTGGAATATGATTCGTCATTAATAGAAGCCGTTGACTCAGCGGTACATGAATGGATGAGGTCACACGATTTTGTTTTTATTGCCCGGAGGTTTTAAAAGACAAGTTCGTAGTTCGGTTTCTACTGGCAGCAAGGGGCACGTGTCATCAGTTTCTCGGAACATTCAACTTGAATGTATTTAGGCCTACTTTTTGATGAATTGGTTTGTCATTTATTTCCCGAACGATTATTTATTAATCCATCAGCTCTGGTAGTAGAAGAAATTTTCGAAGAATTCTTCGTCCTATTGGTTGCTTCTTTTGACAAAAATAAATAAGACGCCCTCAAAATTATGTAATATTTGTAACAAACCACCTCCCCCATCCCAAAACATCGTCCACCAAGCTAACTTATAAGAAGAATCTACCAGATATTCATTTTTTTAAACTAAAGGAAACAACGGGAGCCATATTGAATATGCTGATGACGAGTGAAATACGACTCTACATGCAACATAAACATACTCCTCTGTAACACACTATAACAGAAAAGACCCACCCACCCCGTGCGTTACATAATTTATGGACAGCCCCGTTTTTATTATTGTCCTAAATACACATATGGGTGCAATTTATTGACATCACTGGATCAGATCTAAACAATTTCTAGCAGTATTGTTTGCTTTTAATATAGAAAGAAGGATGGGCACAAATCCATGCGGACAGAAAGACTTCCGAAATCGACTCAACGAAATTGAACTACGCCTATATCGAATTTCCCTTTAAATATACCCAACACGGTCTCATTTTTGTTTAATTTCTTTCATTAACATTTTCTTTTTCTTAAATAGGTTTTTGTATGGAACGTTGTTTAATTAAAAGAAAATTTTCTGGGATTGTGTAAATAGGCCTATGCTTAATGTCGCACCCACATTGTCAGAAACTAATTTTAGACTAAACCGATCTACTTCTACAGAGTTCAAAAACACGATAAATGCCAAACTTCTATAAAATTAGGTCTACCGCCTCCCCAGGCTAAATCTGGTTGTCAACTTTCACCCCATATTTTTGAAGAAACATATACGCAAGTAGATAATAAGCTTTTTCTGATGCCTCCTGGGTGCGGTACGTTTGTTAAAAGTTGTTTCGCATGTTTTGTGGATTTTCAACTCATCTTTCTTTCTAACGATCAACATATGCACAATGTTAGTATTTCGGATTCCTTCTTGTGTAATTACCAATAGCGAAGATGGAAGAACATTATCGTATCAATGTTTCGAATGATTTACAACAAAAAAGAAAATCTTCAAAATTAACTACACCAAGCTTGCTGTAATACCTGAGACTAGATATAGTATTCTCAGGTAATACCATAATATTAATTTCTTGGCGACAGAGACCATCTTAAAATTATCCTGCTGCAATTACTGCAGTGATTCAGTCACAAAATTATTAGTTCAGTAGCTGAGAGAACCAATGCAGTCACCAAAGAAAACAAAATGATATTGGATTACTGCAGTAGACTTAATAACAACAGATTACTACAGCAACTGCATTTGAGTATTTTACATGGTCCCTTACTAGTAAAACGTTTATACTAACCAAATACAAACGGAAGATTTATAAGCCAAGTTCAGACAACATGGACATTGACTATTGTAATGGTTTGACATTAGATGCATTTCTTCATGGCAGTAGGTAGTTAAAAATAAAATTCAAAAACCTCATTCGGTTTGTGACCAAACGGAAAGTAAGAAGGCTTGTTGATGACTGAAATGCTTGGAAATTACAATAGTTTTTATCAATGACCATATTAATGAATTGATAATTTAATGTAGGCCTACATTTACCTAGTGAGATCTAAAAGTTTGTCTCGATGTTCCTTCAGATATGCACTCATGCTCGACTAGCGCTTGTTTTATTTTTTTCTTTTGATGACCACAATCTTGGAAGTAATTATAGGAGTTAATGGCGTAAATTACTAACGTTGGGACTATACTATGTTATTTTATTTTTGTTCTAATTCAAATGATAGGCCTAGAACTTTGCATATATTACCATTATTACAATCATCAGTAGCATCGTGTAGGCCTACCCTTTTCGTGACATTATAAAGCATAAATAAATCGTACAAATTAGGCCTATACTAAGCCTACCTATTACTTTCACAAATGAAATCATACAATTTGCACGCATTGAACTACTATTGTATAAATGAGAACTTTTTTGAGATAGCAATATTTCACGTCTTATCGTAGACGCATCGTGTCAACTGGTTTTCTGTGGCTGAAGTCGTTGGCCTGTGATGTCAGCTGTACAGCGTCACCGGTCGGATATGGCTGGCCTAAGGTAAGTCTTGGAGAAGACGTAATATTGCCACTCAACAAAAAAACAAGTTAAGTCCAGTAAAATTTCAAATTATACAATTATCTATATTTATCTGGATGATTTAGAACAGTCGTCAACACACTGAAGTTAAAAAAAAACTTAAGAATAGCACAGCAGTGGATATTGCTTGCTTCAGCTTCAGGTAGGCTTCCGTCTGTCAGTAGACGCTAGTATCTTTCCATTCCGTTCTATCCACCATCCGTTATTTCTTAGTTCCTGTAGAGTTTCTATTTAGTACCTTTTATTGTATCCACTCACTTCCTTGGTCTTCCTCTCGGTCCTTTCCAAATGGTTTCCATCTTCAACATTTTTGATACTCTCTTACACTGGGTATTTCTTAAAATCAAAATTTCCATGGACATGCGTCTAATACAATCTGCAATTTTACCTCACTGAAAGGGATGCTGTTTGTATAAACTGTTAGTGCTATACCAAAAATATTAACAAAAATACCATTAGCTTTACATTCTATTAATATGTAATTGTAAATATTGATCACTTAATAATCTGTGCAATACGATATCTGTGGCAGAGCCAAACCAAATGAGGCACAAGTTGGAAAATTGAAAACTGAGTTTTTCCTAGATTATAAAACTACACATTATTATCTTTAACATGCAGAAAAGTCAGTTTCATACGATATTTCCTTGCGAAGTTATGAACAATCAAACTTCGAACATTTAAAATGTAAGCTTTGAGAATACTGAATTTGAAAATTGTTAATCAGTATACATTGACTAAGTAATTAGGTCATTTTTAATTGCATTTTTTGAACATTTTTTGATCATATATCTGAAAATTGTTAAGTCAGTTTGAAAAGTTGAATGTATAAATTGTATATTTTGAAATACAATAAAATTTGGAAATGGGAAAAAATCTAGCATTATTAAATTTCTGCTTGTATGGAAAACTAGTATTTACGACTTGTCTTATTTGGTTTGTCTCGGCCACATTTTATATTTAATATTTCTAGTTTTTTACGTGAGTTGCCTCTTTGAGTTAAAGCAATTATTTTGCTTCAATTGTCCAGAACCACTGTGATTGTAATATTATGTGTTTTGGGTTTTGTCAAATAAATAAATGAAACGACATGAAATGGCAACCGTATCGTAAGTCGTAGCCAGTGGAATTTATGAGTTCTGTTAAACTCACTGTGGAAACATTGCATAAAACACACTGAAATCCCTCATTCCAATTCTTTAAATGACAGTATTTTTTTAACTGCAAATTTGATCAACTTTGCGATATCTTTAAAAAATTCAAGCCCCCAAAATTATTCAGGAACTAACGCAGGGCTCCCAACTCTCCAGGATTAGCATGGAATCTCCAGGAATGTCACTTGATCTCCAGGGCTCCAGGAAATACACAATTCTCTCCAGGAATTCGATTTTTTCATGATTATCTCCAGGAGTTTTAGAAAATTAGCAATGTAAATGCAAAAATAAGTAGTTTTTTTACATTAAATGGTGTTTTCAAAGTTCTTTGTCAATAATTGTACTTAGTATAGCAACACTTAATAGTAAACCCCTGTTATTTGTAACAATCAACGCATGTTAATTGTTTATAAAATTTAAATTTTAGACAGTACACAAAAACAGTTAAAAAAGCTGTTAACCCCATTTCTTCCTCTCAATTTGGAGGAGATACTGGCTACGGGCCTAGATAACGATGCGAGCAAACATATCACTACCACAATATTGTAAAGGTAATAACTTAGTAGTCACTATAAAACCTCCTTGGTAGTATACTATTTCAATTGAAATGTTTATTTGAGACAAAATTGACAGGATCAAAACACAACGAAAGATCATAAACAAGAGTATTGGTAATTGAAGTATTTCAATACTACACCTCAACTGTTATACTCACAACATTAAATGCATTTCAGATCAGGACCAACGGAAAAATAATACCGTACCTACGTTACTAAATACTTAATAGTTTCAATTAATATTTGATATCAATTAACCTGTGAATTATGGATTTACTTCCGAAGAACAGTAGTTTAAACCAACATTAAATGCATTGTACAATTCAGGTTAAAAGTATTTGAAAATATTTCTTACATTACCAAGTAAATACTTATAATATATACTAAGTACATATAATAATTCAATTAGTATCTGGTATCAATTAACCTGCAGGGTATTGTATCAACAACACAAAAATGGCAAGTCAAATACAATATATTTCAGAAGAACTTTTGCTTAAGTAAATCAACAACTTTCCATGTGTTGTTTAAAATTGAGATGAATATAAATAGATAATATGTTTTTGTAACACGACGTCTATTAGTCATTATTTGGTATTTCTTAATAGTAATTTTCACCAATTATGCTTTAATTAAAATTAAATTTATTGGAATTAGTGTGGCGTTTCCATGGTAAATCAAAAACTGTCCATGTTTGGCTTAACATTTAGATAAATCAAAATAGGTAATAAATATGTTGTTCTAACATGACGTCTATCAGTCATTATTTGATATTTCTTAATAGTAATTTTCACCAATTATTCTTTTATTAAAATAAATTTATTGGCATTAGTGTGGCGTTTCCATGGTAAATCAAAAATTGTCCATGTTTGGCTTAAAATTTAGATAAATAAAAATAGGTAATATGTTTGTTCTAACATGACGTCTATCAGTCATTATTTGGTATTTCTTAATAGTAATTTTCACCAATTATGCTTTAATTAAAATTAAATTTATTGGCATTAGTGTGGCGTTTCCATGGTAAATACAAAAACAGTTCATGTTTGGCTTAAAATTAAGATAAATCCAAGTAGGTCATAAATATGTTTGTTCTAACATGACGTCTATCAGTCGGTATTTCGTATTTCTTAATAGTAATTTTTACCAATTACGTTTTAATTAAATTAAATTTATTGGAGTTAGTGTGACGTTTTCATGGTATTACAATGACAAACAAGTTTTCGTAAACGCGAAATAAGGAGCTTTATAGGAAATACATTTGAACTTTCCCTATACGGACACCTCTCTAAGCATAACGGCCGCTCATTCAAAATCCCGTTTGCAATTTCTATTCAATGCAATTGACACCGCTCGTAAAAGACCATGGGGACTTTTTAATTTTACATTTTTTTTGATACAGTAATTTATATCCCATAAACGGTCACCCCAGAATATTTCGTGATTTTTTGGACAACAAATTCAAATTTTTATACAAATTTCTCATACTGTAGGCCTAATGTGTGAAAACCATTATTACTGAAACAAACTGATCTTAAAACATAATAATAATGATAATAATAATAATAATAATGATGATGATGATGAGATAGTAATAATAATAATAATATTTAATAATATTAATAACATATAATTACGGTGACTAGGAAATTGGGAGGCCCACTGCGATAAGGCGGCCGTGAAATGTTGGACTTAATCACGTAGTGAATAAAAAAAAAAGCTTGGCCCTCTATCAGTCAGAAGATATGCAAGCGGCCATCTCCTGTGAATGGACACATTTGCCGGACAGAGGGTGTCCGCTTACGGGAGGTTCAACTGTACATATTAATTGAATCATTAGTCATACCAGCTCTCCATAAACTTACGTTAGGTTACCGTTCCAAGCGCGGTTTAGAACTATTAACACTTCCTTACCCTGAAGCGAATCCAAAGAGAGTTTCACAAGAAATATCCTACTTGCCAATGAAGACAGTGAACGGTTTCATGTGTGAAACATAATCTAATTGAATATAATTGAGATAACCTTACGCTTAATGAATCAGACAATTAATTGTAGAGCACTTAATCGATGCTAAATAAATATTGTTTTATCTTAATAATTCTATACATAGTATAGAATAATGTGAAATATAAAATAACAGCCTCGTTGGTAAGAGATGATTACATCTAGCAAAAATAAATATCTAAAATATTGTCGAATCCTTATAAAAATAATACCATACATGGTATAGGATATAAAACATGGAAGATAAAATTTCAAAATTAAATTAATTAATTAAATTAAAATTTTTTTTGAAATAAAACCAAAATTACGCTTTTACATAATATTAAAACATGGCAGTTTTAAATAAAAACAAGAATAAATCCATGTATTATTAAACTGTCTCGTTAACAATCCAACATGCAATTCATTGTCCGAGTTATAGTTAAAATAGTTACACTTTCGGTTAAACATTTAATTAATAATAATAATTACTTGTCATTACAATTCAATTATTGCGTAGTAATCATCCCTATCAGTGAGGTTTCGTAACTTTACGAAATACGAAAACGAAAACGGATGTCACAAATAATTCTTGTAACATTTGAACAGAACACCTTGGATATTACCGATTCGTAGTTGGAAATTTTTGTATATTTTGAACACATTTAGCAATATTCAAATATGGACGTGTGACGTAGTCGTTTTTGTTATCCTATTTCGTAAATTTGCGAAACCTCATTATTATGTAAACGCATAACGTCATCATAATTTCTTATGATTAGTATACACTATATTACTACCATACTGTATTTAATAATTATGCCCAAATATGTAGTCCTGTATTTCTGTATGGATTTGAGGGATACACAAGCATATTCCCACGAGCTGTAGCAAACTATTTTACGCAGACAAGTACAATATTTTGTCACTGCGATTTAATGATTACGTAATCACTATTTTTTTATAACTTATCAATATTTACACATTTAAATATGGGCTTTTAATGCCGCCACGATTACAATACTTTTTGTGTATATATTTATCATGCATAAGTACAGTGTAATAGCAGTGTGTGCCTTTGATAATACCCACAATATTGTACGATCGTGCGGAAAAAATATTGTACCAGTAGAAGACGAGTACAGTACTACGTGTAGGCAATATTTAGTCACATCGATTCAATTACTACGTTATAATTACTATTATATAAATTATCAATACAAACATTAAAATATATAACGCCATAATAAGTCAACTTTTTAAGACGAACTGTCTGAGAAAACCAGGCAGGGGTGGGAGAATGGGGGTCGGCAAATTTTGATTATATTTTAGGG
>JAOTQE010081603.1:0-15653 GCA_025631205.1 Nesometra sesokonis
GCCTCGAACCCATGCTGTTGTTATTGCTATGGCTCACGGTTCCCTGCCTTAACCGCTCGGCCACACAACTCGCACATAACAGTGATCTGTGAAAACATAAAACTGAACATTTATTTTTATCAAAATGATCAATCTCTGTAATTGCATTCTAGATAGTCAGCCATCAGCATTGCAACATTAGCAATATATAGTAATGTTATGAATTATATCCTTAAAGGGGCTTAAAGTTTCTATGGAGAAATCTATAGAACAATTAGTTAAAGATAAATTTAACATTTGGACAATGAGATAAGGCTGAAAAACATGTTGCAAGCTGAGTCCCAAATCAAAAGTGGGTCTAATACTCAAATTACACAGTGTTGAGGAGTAGAAAAATTGGAAATGTTGTAAGGGTTAATCTTGAAAAAATTGCATTATTGCAAAGATTGGCCAAATTCACATTAGAACAGGTAAATTTTAATGTGACCTGTGATATGTTTTTCAGCGTTTTCAAAAACAACCCTTTCAAAATCCTTAGTTTTTCTATTAGCACTGTGTAGTAGAGTAGTAGACCCACGTTTTGGTAAGACCTACTTTGGAAAATGTTTTTCTTCATTCATTGTTTAAATGTTGTGAATGTTGTCACTTAGAAATTGTTCTTTAGGTTTATTGATAGAAATTTCAATCCCGGAGTTTCCCTTTAAAGTCAAACACAACTCTACTTCAAAACAATGCTTGCAGCATACTAAGTAGACCCTGGGACTATAATGTGCTATGCAATTTACAAGCCCATCAATTACATACAACCTGAAGGAGTATGCATCTAAATAGCCTAGTACAGCTTTGTGGAGTATGCACGCCATAGCCTAGCAAACCTTTGTATTCTATTTCCCCTCTGTCCATAGGGTTTTCAGGTTATACTCCGGTGATAAAAAAAGCTCTTTATAGGTTAAAGAGTTTAATAAGTTATTGATTTACTTATTTATTGCCGAGTTTCTTTCAGCCTCTCACGGTTCGATAGGCTTCACATCTTATTCAACTCTGGCACTAAATCTTCAGACTTAATGTGTCAGTCGGTACATGGAGCTATAAAAAAAGCTCCATGGTCGGTATTGGATCATCAATTTTTGTCTTTAAAATGTAACATTCTGAATTTTGCCTGTAGGCCAAAGCTGATTTGTAAAATGTTATTTCCACAAAACTTTGATACCCATTGGTAATTATATGGCTATAGTCATCAGGACAGATGCAGATATTTGGAAAAGGGCTACAGATTAGGGAGGTCGGAGGACATGCTTCGTCAGGAAATTTTAGTCTTTAGATGTCCAAAAATTGTCCCATGGTGTGTGTTAAGAGATTGATTCTTGTCTTGTGATTGCTGAATACCTTTTGTTTTATAATATTTTAATCTTCCAAAATGGGAATTGCCCCTGGTCATAAAGGGATGACATTATGACCATGTGGGAAAAGGTTTTTGTTTTATTGTAGAAAATGTGATTGTATATTTTTACGCTAAAATGAAGGTACATGCTATATCATGTCTTTTATCTTTTTTTTCATATCTCATTAAAACTGAATTTCCTAATGACAAAATTGATGTACATAGCAATCAAGCAATTTCTAATTGGGAGCTTTAGATAATTGACTAGCTAAATTAAAACTCACTTTTTAACTTTTTGTAATTTCATTTAGGTATAATATAACTGTAAATCAAAAATATATATTTAGAAAGACGCAATCCGACAATCTAGCCGATTATCATTACTTTACATAAAAAACAAAATACACACAATCTGCTGAATAAGACCAATCTTGGTATTTAATATTTAACTGATGTAATTTTCCTTGAAATTAAAATTTTAAATTTTCAACATATATTTGGGATACTGATCTAAAAATAGCTTTGTTAACAGACAGCCTAAATTGCTTCTGTTCTTTACTTAAGCCCTAGGAATTGGTTGACTGGCAAGGTAGTTAAAGCCAAATTATTGCACCAGCCTAGGCCTAGGCATCTGTTGACTGGCAGAATAATTAAGCCCAATAGAGCAGATGTCCTATGGTTTAGTGTGTCCCATCAGGGGATAGCTCTGCGGCCTAGACGTTTCCCTAACAGCCAGCTAGGATTGGATATTAAACCCATGTGGGCCATACGATCTGAACCTTGTTTAGCTGTCAAAATCCTGCACTTTTTAAGAACTTTCAATTATTATGTTGATGGGGAGCATAGAGGTAACTGAATGAGACATGATGCTTCACTGTCAATAAGCCCCGCTGTTAGGCTGCACTCTCACCAACGTTCAATTTTCTCGGGTATCAGTCTTCTTCTGCCCTGTCTATTATTTTTCAAAGTCTATTTACATCAATTTCACTGAAATCGCTAGTAACAGTAGAACCCACTCATACCTATAATAAACTGTGAATATTGCAGTAATTCGCAGATACCGGCTTTAGTGTGAAAGGGTAGTTTGTAATCAGTGCCAGCACACCGCCGGCATTCGTTAGTCCACCTCAGACCCTAGACATCCGTTATATTACCGTCACTGCCTTAGGCCAGATGTGTATAAAAGATTCCACAGTGTAATGGTCAAAGTTGGGAACCACTACAGTATTATTAAGACTGCCAATTTCACGTCTTTCGCTCAGACCCTTTCACATATGAAACAGTCATATTACTGGAGTTTTATCTTTTGTGTGAAAGGGTTTAGACTGGCAATAATGCATGGTTATGGTAACATTGCAGTATTTTCTGTGCAAAAGAGGCTTATGATTACCATACAGTAAGCCTACAATATAACATCAGAAATGCCTTTTTTATGTACTGTATAGTGAACTCTCTAAAACCGATTTTCATGCTAAACTAGATCTTTTTTTAAAGTTCCAAAATCATTAAAAACAAAGTTAACAGGTAAACTTCATTCTAAAAGTAATGGGTCAGAAAACTCAACAAAATGTACACAATTAATCTTCAGCTAAAAATATTTACAGTCATCTAAGTTAATTATCAAATTTTTAAAGTATAAGTCTGCTCAATCCACTATTAAATAACCATATAGATGAGTTTAAGACTTAGCCAATTAAGATACTGGACGTTTAACAATGAAATTATTTTATGTTCAGTTTATTCATTTATTCTTCTATCTATCTTAAAAAAACATGGTCATTTGTTATCCTTCTTTACCAATTTTGACACCTTTTTACTAGTTTTGATGCTTCTTTACCAATTTGGACCTTTTTTGCAACTCATGAGATTGACAATAATGCTCTATTTAAATGATAAACCTTTAGATTGTTGTTGGTTACAGAGACCTATAATTATTACGAACAAATCTGACACTGTAACATAATATTCTTGTCACTATTTACTAAATTTTCTCAATGAAAAGAATCATTCACCGAAAATAACGCATTGAAAAATAGCCTTCAATTTTGGGTTTAATGAAGCGTGAAGCATGCCAAGTGTGTAATGAATTCACTGTATTGGGCCTCTCGGGTTGTTAAATGTAAATTGAGATGCAACCTTAAAGGACAAAAAATGATTATGATTAATAAAAAGGCCAATTGCCAACAGTGACATGGCAGTCAGGAATAAAACATGTAATCATGATTGTAATGCAAGGCGAACGATGTAAGATGGAGAAAATTGGTGAATGAGTCGCAATTCCAGATAAAATTGAAATTTAATTGAAGCTCTGACTCCTCTACAAACATTACTTTGTTAATAATTCAAACAGGCCCTATATTAGAACACTGTCATACATGAATTTATTTGCATTAAAATATGTTTGAAATCACCATTTGAGTTTTAAATTAAAAAGGCCAAATGGCAACAGTAACATGTAATCATGATTGTAATGCAAGGCGAACGTTGTAAGATGGAGAAAATTGGTGAATGAGTCGCAATTGCAGATAAAATTTTAATTTAATTGAAGATAAAAACAAGTTCTTATATCTTAATGAGCTCCGACTCTATCGTCCTACTCCTCTAAACATTACTTTGTTAATAATTCAAACTATATTTAGAGCACTGTCGTATATGAATTTAATTTCATTAAAATGTATTTGAAATAACCATTTTCCTCTACAGTTTTGTTGACCGACAGTCATTATGACCTTTGACGTGTAACCTGAGAATAATTGAAAATTAGGCTTGAACTTTTAAAATATTCATCAGGCCTCCTCTCACTTTTTTGTATATTATTAGTTGAAAAAAGGTTCATTGCTTACTTTTTTATTACCGAAATTTTGGCACTAAAAAGAGATTCAGTCGAGTGTTTGAAGCTCCTGGAGACCACATAAAAATATTCTTATGTGTCATTGCCCTTTCCTGACTTTCTACCCACCAATTTTTTTTATGAACTAAAATATTGAAATTGACAATTAAATCAAAGAATTTTAAAAAAATATAATTTTTAAGTTCGGTTTTTAGATTACCTTAGCTGTTTTTTGAAATCAGTATTTTGGTGTTTTTTTAAATAATAAAAAAAATGATCAAATTAAAGTTGGTGATTCAATGGTTCAAATGATGTTTAGATATGACCATGCTATTAAAATGGGAAAGAAACTAAAACCTGCCCTTGATTCCCTGAAATTTATTCATGGGTTGACGCCTAACAAACTTACTCGTTTATTTCCCAAAAGTTGAAGGTAATGATAATATGGCAAGAAATGTAACAGTTATTTTGATTTAGCTAAGAGAGGAATTAAATAAAACAGTTCTAGAATATCATCTGTGTGTGCTGACAAAATATGAGTTAGGCATGTCATGGCAAAATCACCAAGTTGTCGCAAAATTGAAAAATGGAGTTTTATCATAATCATATTATACTTGATGTTATTGTAAGCTTTAAAATGAGGATCAGTTATCAAAATTGGACATCAATAACTGAAGTTACGGAACGAAATACACAAAAATATTTTATTTGTATTTGTTTATATTTCCTATTGTTTATTTGCTTATTTCTCAATAACTTCTTGTGTGACACTTGGTGGTTTTGGCCGTGACATGCCACATATTCAGAATTTCAAGAAAAAAATCTAGGTATACAATAATTTGCCAGAATGCAAGTTTCATTTTATAGACATGTTGAATAAGTTTTTATTGTCAATAAATGCCTCTTCTATTAGATGCATGAGAACCCTTCATTTCTACCCATTGTTCACCCACAAAAGTCTTCAGACAATCATGGTGATATAATTTGCTATCCTCATTAAGCCAACAATAATTTTTGAAGGTCAATGACCTGTGTAATCTGAGTGGACTATGCTCTAAACAGGACATGGTATGATATCTAGATAAACAGTACTTCAATGTTTTTTTTTTATATTGAAAGGATTTTCATAATGTACCTTAGAAAAAATACAATTTGTCCCACCAAACTATGTGTCTATTTTTTAGTTGGTTAAAACAACATAGTTTTTAGTGTTGGAAATATTAAACGTAAACATCTTAACTTTAAACTGAAGTTTACATGGTATTCATGAGTTTCAATGTATGGAATGTTTTTGAGAAAATCACACACAGATTGATTAAATAGTAAAATTATTTAAGAATACCAAAATATTGTAGTACAAATCTGCAGTGAACACTTTCCATTGTTTACACTGACCTAAGAATATGAAATACCATTTATTTTTGGACAATTAGCTTAAAGGAGGTCGTAATAAAAATAAAATTTATAACCTACAATGTGGAGGATAAAACAAAAATAAAAAGGAATTTTTTTGAAGGAAAAAATATAACAATTATTAACACAATTTAAACATTTTTTATAAAAGTAATCATGAATTGGAAGTTGGAATAATTTTTGTTATATGGTTCACAATTTTGGGTTATGTTGCATTGCTCGCTAACATAAACAGGCCAAGTATAAAAGTTTATTTTTGTTTCAAATCCTAATTTTCATCATCTCAATGTTCACTAAACATGGTATAAAAAAGTCTTTCCTTAGCACTTCTGGATACATTGAAAAGTTTTTGATGTTAAAATATATTTTGGTGTAATATCATCTCAGAAACCAATGCGACTCCATTTTTTGGTGTGAACTCGCATTAACAAAACCTCATTTCACCAATTCATTCCATATAACTGTAACGGGTCAATTTGCATCCAATAAAATCCATTAAACGAATTGTTGTGAATTTTACGAGAACCCTCAACATGGTGTCTTCCTTGCAAATTATATTTTGAGCTTTCTCATTTAATATGAATCCATCTAACAGTTGGAGATGTTTCTGTCAATTAGACATGTCCATCATATTATGTGTATTTGATTGTTGATAACAAGGATAGATAATTATATTGTAGTGTTTGCAACTGATAGTTAGCCAAGATGTAAAATGCTTGACTTGTAACCTGCAACTACAATTAAGCACAAGTTCAATTCCATAAGTCCAGTACCAGTTTCTAACCTTTTTTTTTTTTTTAACTCAATTCTGTTGTCAAGCTTTCGTTGGCGGAGTGGTTAAAACTTTTGACTCATATAGTGAAATAAAACCCATGTGCTGGTCCAAACCTCCTTCAGGACTATAGTATACAAAAAAAAATGTTTAGAAATAATCAAGTACCTTCGAACTTTCCAACCATCACCAAAAAAGATCCAAGACTCAATCAGAAGGTTAAGAGACTATGCCAAAATTAGCCTGCTGCAGTTGCTGCAGTAATTTAGTTACAACAGTATTAGTTCAGTTTCTGAATGTTATTTACAGAAAACATGTCCAGATGAGGCCGTGAGTGTTAATGCCATCACCAGAAAAAAAAAGTATAACACTGGATTGCTGCAGCAACTACAGTAGACTTAATAATATCAGTAGATTACTGCAGAAACTACATAATATTTTTGACATGGTCCCTAATTTTAGAGCTCTGTCTAGCTGGAGATAAAAGCCACGTTATGTGGACCCTGATGTTATAATAACATTTTTTTTTTTTTGCACTGCAATAATTTTATATTTTGGTGTTTAACTCGCTATGTAACATGTAGAGGGCAGTACACAGAATCTTTTTGAATCCATCTTGGAAGTGTTCAATTAACATTTGCCAGAATCTGCATAATTTTTAGCCTATCCTTCGATAAAACATGCAACTGTCAACATCATGAGGCTAAATCTTTCTACAGTAAATTGGCCGCCAAGTGTTAATAGAATTTTTTTTCAAACAAGATGCAGAGGATTCCAATATTTCTATTTTTTCCTAAAGTTAGCATCTTACCATAACGACAGTCAGTTTAATCCCATGGGAGATAAAATAGATTATTTTAATCAACAGAGTCTCATTATTCCTTTTGTAGCTTTTTGCTATAAAACCGACAATAATACAATAATAGTATTAATTCCCATAGCAATTGGTTACTTCATGCTTTTATATTTCCTATTTTTTTATCCTTTTGTTTGACTTTCTCTAATATATCAAACATTAATTTCTTTTTGTCATAATATGTGAGGTCTCACCACAAAATGAGTCGCATCATAGGTGAGATTAAATTGAGATAATCACCAAAATAGGTCTGAAGTCAATTTTTTTTTAACAATTTTTGTTTTAATTGATTTTGAGTACCACGCTACTTATAATATATTTTTAAGTCAGTTTTCATGGAGGAAAGTGTCCACATATTTTCTGAGATTGACAGTCTTTTAATTGTTTATTTTTAGATTACTTGATGGGCAATTCTCTCAGAACGAAGTTGGCTTACACAAAAACTTCAAATGCTCATACTTTTGATCTAGTAATCCAATGAATGCCATTTAAACTTTAGATTACAGCTTATTGTGCTCTGTTGGAATTTCCTAACATGAGACTCATTTTGTGGTGAGACCACACAAATATGATTATTAAACAATATTGGTTTGTTTTACTCTATGAAATGGTTACCTGTATTTGGTATTTTTCTATGCTTTGTTGTACTGTAGTTTTCTTACTTAGGCCTGCAAATATATTTTTTTTGTAGAATTAACATTACAGTGTGATAATTATAAGATATTCAGGAGATCAAGTTAATTTAATCTAAATATAATTATGTTAGGAGGTATTTAGGTTCAGATTTTGTTAAGCAATATAAAATAACATCCTCAATATTGAGGTGATATTGAACGCTCATAAATTTGTACAAATTCCGCAATAGGAGGTAAATTATGTATTTTTATTGAATTAAGAAGATTCTACAGGAAGCTGTAAAAAGATATACCAACATCTTGGACTGATGATATGAAAGTGGTTACAGCACACTGAATAATAGTTTTGTTGAATTGAGAAACAGATTTTATCAGTAAAGTGTAAAAAGAAGAAAACCAACATCTTGAACTGATAGAAGAAGGTTCCAATCAAAGTGGTTTAACCCTTTGTGCACAGCTTAACATCTCATCCGAAAAACGTAGGGCATTTTTACTATGCTCAATCTAACCATTCGCCAAGTTGCTAATGGCTACTGGAATTCTAATTTGGCTAAAATAAAAATGACCTCTTTCGCCAAATTGGCTAAATGAAAATTTTTACAAATTGTCCATTTTGTGGCCATTTTATCAGTTTTTTTAAAATTTGGCAAAAGAATTTTGCTAAGAAATAATTTACCCTAACAGGGCTCAAATTTAACCAAGGCACCAAGGCCTTTTGCCTCCAGTGCCCTCTTACCATGGCCTCAGTGCCTTAAAGATTTGACCATCATCAAGGCCACTTTGGCCTTGTTGCCCCATATTTTCAGTAATGTATTTGGATACAAATCTCACAAATGGCCTCTGGTGCCTTGTTGTCTCCCTTAAAATCAAACCAAAAACGGCCTTGCCTCTTCAAAGCCCAAATTCGAGGCCTGCCCTAGAGTGAGTGTAGTTTTACTTGCATTTCAACCTTCAAGCCAAAACACATAGGGAATGGTGATGTAGTTTGAATCGAGGACCACTGACTTTCCATGGTTCAATGCACAACACTGTGACTATCTTCAGTTTAGCCAACTGAGCTGAATTCCACTCATTGAACTTGAGATATATAAAGCCACAATTGCACTGGACTTTTTGGATAAAACTAACCAACACACTGGCTACTTTTACCATAATTTGTCCAGTGCAAACAGCACAGGAAGTTAGAAAAGTAAACTTTGCCATGCCGTTAGTTTAACCGAGTCTCGTCTGTCCACGAAAACTGACCAGTTTATTTTTACCAGGCAGGAAAATCCAAGCATGACTTGGGTAAATTTCCCGAGTCATATTACAGAATTGCCTTCATTGGTCAATTGGGTACTCCTGGGAGTTTTGACCTAAAACAAACCATGCCAAATAATCTAAAGTATGAACAATGGTAAAATTTAACCTTGTTAATGTTACCAATTGTCTTGGTAAAATGTTTCCTTTTTAAATCTAGTGTAATTATGGCTAAAATTGAAATGTTTATATCGTTAGTCATCCCTTAAGACTCAAGAGTTATGCAATAAAGCATGGAATTTGGTGCTTTGAATTTTACTAGAGTTGCCTCATTGCCTAATCTGGATTTAGCACCTATGGCCATTATCTCCTATTGTGTTAAAAGCTAAGCATTTACATTATATTGTGTATCCACATTCTGTGGGCAGTAAGCTGGGCATTGTCCAGATTGCCTAGCACGCCGGACATTGTGTCTTACATTCATGGTCTCTATGTATAATCTTCAACCCTGAATACAGTTAGATAATGACACATTGAGATCTGTATATCCCGAGATCATAGATTCAGAATGATGGGTCTATTCCTAAGCTAGTATCATAGGCTGGTATTCTCGAAAGCGGACTAACTTTAGTCCAGGACTAAATTCAGATTTAATCTGGGAATAACTATCTATAGTGTTCTCAGCGTTAGTCCAGATATAAACCCTGAACTAAAGCATTCTAAATTTTGTTTGCCAAGGAAATAGGTTTATGGATAGTCCAGGATCAACTAGTGCTGTTTGATGGTTATTCCTGGACTTTTTTTTGAGAATTCAAGCCATAGATTCTGGTATCTTCTGTGAGGTGTTTAGAAAACAACCTTCAAACATGTGGACAGATTGTGTTCTAAGCATACAAAGACAGCAATGTAATTCAATTAATTGTCCTCATTAGTTCTACAGTCTGTAAAATAAACATGATAATTAATTGATTTTAATGTAATTGTTTATTATTATTAGTCATGCATTTGGGTAAGAATTAGGATTTGATGTTTAGGGATATGTGAGTGTTTGGAAACCAAGATGAAAATGATAAATTGGCGAATTAGCGTGGATAGTTCAAATTAAATATAGTACAGTATCGTTGTTTTTTTTTTGTTTCAACCCCATCCAACAGCGTAACTACCAATATTACACAATGGATTATGCTTATAATCTAAACTTATTACGAGGCTTGGGAAGTGGTGTTTGTTGTCAGAATAATCTTGGTGCTGATCAGGATTGAACTTAGGACCTTGAGATAGGAAAGCAAACACGTTAACCACCAAGCTAAAACGTCATTACCTAAGTGCGGAGAAAAAGGCATAGAAGTATGCAAAATAAAAGAAAAAGAAATTAGAATAATGAGAAAAGATTGGATTTGAGTCGAGACTTAAAGAAAGTGGGAGGTGGAAAGTCATTCGAAGTTGGTTCTGGGTCTTCAATATTGACTTGCTGTAATTGAAACCAACATCATCCAGTGCAACACCGACTTAAACCCCTTCACATAGAACTGTAAACTGGGAATATTGCAGTAATTTTCAAATGGCGGCTTTTGTGTGATAGGGTACTTTCCTTTCAATGTCGGCACAGTGCCGGCATTCGTTAGACCGCTTCAGAGGCCGGATGTGTATTAAAGGTTCCACAGTGGCCTGCTTACTTAGTGAAGCATAATTAAAGGTAAAGTTGGGAACCTCTAATATTAAGATTGCCAATTTTACGCCTTTCGCTCGGACCCTTTCACACAGGAAACCGTCATATTACCGGAATTTGACCTTTTATGTGAAAGGGTTAAGACCAGCAGTAATGCCGGCATGGTTATGGTAACATTGCGATATTTCCTGTGTGAAAGGGACTTTAGTTTCTCAAACATGCTCTTGACTAACGGTCTCTGTAATATTAATTCAGCATAAATATTTTTGCATCAATCTTAAATCTGTTTATCTTTTGTACTATGTTGCTTTGGTAACTGACATTCTACCAAATCCATCAATAAATCTACAAGCGTAGAAGCCCAGCATAGGGGGATGTTTTTAATAGTTTTCCACCTGCTCTCGTGGGTTTGGATTAGGCTGTTGTTGTGATGTCATACAAAACTTGTAGTTCATAATGTAGGCGATTTGAAAGAGAGAGATTATCCATGATTGACAGAGTCAGCCATAGACTACTAATTTTTTAACTAACAAAAACTGAATACATCAGAACCATATGGACAAGTATAATGTCAAACATTGTTGTATAGTTTCACAGCGGCCTAGGAATGGTTGAATACAGTAGAGAAGATTAATCAAGAGGTTAATACTATTCTTCAAATACAGAAGAAGAAAACTATTTATAACAGATGAGTTATGTTCTCTGTAACCAGAATCAAAGAATAAAATAAAAGAAATTTTTACAAAAAAGTGCCTCACCAAAACTTGTTCCTATTTTAATGTTTAAATTTCCTTTAATAGATCTATTGAAAGATCTCTGATTTACTTTAGTTTGGTGCTTTAATTTTTCTCATGTTAATTTTAATTATTTTATGTACTGTGACAACCTGCAGACATTAAGGGTCCTACATGCCTTCTTTTTCACATGATCGACTGCCACTGATTATGTCACAATTAATTGATAGTAATGATTCTGTCGATCCTGAACTTCCATGGAAAGTTGGTCATTGTATCGTGGTTGCATTGGCTGTCATTATTCATTGATTTATTGTAGTTTAGTCGTTTCATAGCTGCCAATAATATTCAACGAAAAACGGATGTTGGTGTGTAACTGCAAAGGAAAGGTTAATAAATTTTCAGTAATCATTTGTTCTATAGCTTATTAAAAGATGGTTTTTGATTTGAACTTTAGAATTCTGTTTTAAATAAATTGCAACTACATGTTAAAAAACGTTATAAATAAAATTCTAATATAATATCTTCTTTTCCCTGTTTATGGGTTGCCACAGCAAATCATTTTCTTTTGTCTCTCTCCGTCTTCTGCATCCTTTTCTCTTGCCCTAACTTTCTGCATATCTTCCTTCATATCCATAAGTCTTCTTTTTGGTCTCTCCATCTTCCTCTTTTCTGGTAACTCCATCCTCAGTATCTTTTTTCCAATATGGTTGAGGTCTCTCTTCTATACAAGTCAAAACCATCTCAATCTGGCCTCCCTCACTTTGTATCCGAAACGTCCTACTTTATCGTCCCTCTGATGTACTCATTTCTGATTTTATCCATTCTTGTCACTCTCAACGAGAATCTTGGCATCTACTATTTTATTACCGTAAATTTGCATTGTACACTTGTATTTTATGGAAATTTTCAAACATGTTCTTGAATTAAAAATGAAACTTACATTACAAATTTGTGATGTAAGGTTGATAGTTTAAGGTGATAAAGTTTAAACCAAAAAAAATTGTGGTAAACCATGTAAATATTGTGGTTGCTCTATTCAGATCCAGACTTAACAAGATATGTTAGCGTCAATAAACATTGTGGAAACAAATGTTATACCATTCTGTACTGTAAATAAATCGCCTCAATGTGCTTTGTATCTGATAAATTTTGTATAAACTATGTGTAATTATAATAGGGCATTCACACGCGCTGAAGAAAAATCGAGATTGAAAATCAACTTTTGGATCGCAATGGAAATTTCGATTTTCTTGTGTGTGTGATCCAATTCTCAGTTCTTGTTGCGATTTTCCAGAATCATCCAAAAAAACAACGATTTTAGATCAAAAAATTTGATTTTCACATCTTGATTTATTCTGCATGTTTGAACGCCCCTAATATTTGAAGAAGTTGTAATATGAAACAATGTCAAAATTAACCTGCTGCAGTTGTTGCAGTAATATAGCACTGGATTACTGCAGTATCTGCAGTAGTCTTAATTACAATATATTACTGCAGTAAAATAATTGACATGGTCCCAAATAGATTTAGATTTATCTTCTTATTGCTTAAGAATTTACGTTGTCAACCTGTCAACCTGCAATCCAGCTATAGTAATGCAAAACAGGTTAAAATTAACTAAGTACTTTCAGTGAGCATGACGTAGTTTGGTTTTATTTGTGGTTAACTGCAGTCTTGGTTTCATTGAAGTGGTAAACATAAATAAATTGTTTTACAGCTACAGCCAGAATATTTTTTTTCAAAGGGGTTGAAAAGTTCATGATTTAGATGTGGTGAAATTTACCAGATTAACAACTTTATCATTCGCCTGCGCATTTAGCTTTCGGCGACACATTGTATTAGCCCCATTTATCGTTATGCGGAGACTATTTCATTTGGCAACCCAATAATTTCGCCCCTTCCCACATTAAGCGGTTAGTTTAGCATTTTAGCATTTTACCATTTGTTATTTTCAAACTTCGGTGAATACGCAATTAACATACGATTTTTAGCACCGTCTGGATACAGAAAAAATCTTGTTTTAATTGTAGGTTGTCGGCAAGTTTCTAGAATATCTAACATTGGCTAGGTTTGGACAAATAGCCGCTGGTTATTACTGTAATCTTGATTGGTCGTCAAAAGCTAAAGTCGCCGAAATGATAGTTGCTGCGTTTACAGGCAAACTCGCAATCGAATGCTATTTGCACCGAATGGTATAGTCGCCGCCTAATGAAAAATTTGCAGCCAAATGCTATTTGCACCGAACGAAATGTTGCCGCCAAAGTCACCCTGGGCGTTCCATACATATTACCATTGAATATGACATTCCAGTCAGTATGTTATACATGGACATACACCCTAGTAAAAATTCACTAACCTTGAACATAGAACAGACAGTTTACGCTGTGTCAAGACTATCAAATTTTCTTTTACAAAAAACTTCCATAAACCAATATGGTATGGACATGTTAATTTATTTATGCATATTTTTTATTAAAAAAAAATATTTTACGTGTATATTAAAAAAAAATCTTTTAACTTTAAAGTTGATATCTCTTATCAAAACGATTTGAATTTTGGAAAAAAAGCATAATAATAATAATATTACTTTAATTATTGAATTTAGTTTATTTCATTAAGGATAAATTTGTTGCAACATGACTTAAATTGACGTTTTATTGTTTCTTACAGGAATCGCCAACAACGGAATGTAAATCTGCGCTTATGAAGATGGAATATTGTCAGTCTTGTAAAGGATTGCCATCAAAATTTGCACCCTGTGATGGACTCTGTACAAACATCATGAAAGCTTGTCTTGCTCAACAAGCTGAAATTGCAGATGAATGGACTAAATTTATTGGTATGAAACACCATTTTTGTGGCATCATCATCCTTTTTGATGTCATCATCATCATCATCCTTTTTGATGTCATCATCATCATCATCATCATCATCATCATCATCATCACCACCATAACAATGTCTTCATCATTACCATTGTCGTCGTCGTCATCATCATCATCACAACCATCACCATATCAATGTCTTCATCATTGCCATCATCATCATCATCACCATCACCACCATAACAATGTCTTCATCATTGGCACCATCTTCATCGTCATCGCCATCATCATCATCATCATCATCACAACCATCACCATATCAATGTCTTCATCATTGCCATCATCATCATCATCACCGTCATCAATATCATCGTCATTATCATCATCATCACAACCATCACCATATCAATGTCTTCATCATTGCCATCATCATCATCATCGTCATCATTATCATCATAATTATCATCAACTTTGTTATCTTGGTGAGCATCATTTTCACCATCATGACTGCAATTAAATGCTTGAATACGGTAACCATAACAGTTAATTTATTTGTCAAACAAATTTCTGCAGAAGGCTAAATTTAAAAGAATTTATTCGTAACGATTCATCCTGAAACATGTTGTATCTCGTTGCACATTGAACAACGTAATTCTTTAACTAGGTCATGCATGCGTTATCATTGACGAATGTCATAAGGATGATTTAAAAGCGTTTGAGATTCGTTAGGTAGATAGCGTTGATGTAATTGACATTTAGAAGCCAATGACACACATATCAAACTACTTTGCATAATTGTATTTTAGTGTTCAACTAAATGTTACCGAGTCGCCTTGAGCACTTTTGTGGTATGTGCGCTCTATAAATCATATTATTATAATTATTATTATTATTATTATTATTATTATTATTATTATTATTAACATATCATTTAATTCCCATTTTTAGATAATAGTTGTATAAATCAGACTTTGATGTGAACCATTGTTCTAGTTCTTCACTTCGCCATTATTTTTTTGCTAGCCTAGCTTAAAAAATTATTCTCAACTCCAGAACCATCAGCCTCAAATAAACAGTATGAATTTCACAGAATCTAGCCAAAATTACCGTATTATCTCCGGTATAACCTTTGAAGATGGTATTAATAATTATATGCCTTAGGCTGTGTTTCCACAGGAAAAAAATTATCCGATAAATTATCTCAATAAAAATTATCCAATAAAAGTGCTGCAGAAACTGGTGTTTAAAGATATATTGTCACCTGAAAATGACCAAAAAATCATCAACATTAATTTTGAAATTAACTTGATCATATCA
>JAOTQE010081614.1:0-15651 GCA_025631205.1 Nesometra sesokonis
TACAATAAAACATGATCTTACAGAATATCTGGTCGGGAAGGATGTGCAGGATCCTTTTTAAATGTTGACCTTGGACCGCATTATGAATGTGAAAATAGCACCAAATGATACGGAGGTATTACTTTCTATTTAAGTGTAGTAGAAATGTATTAGTTAAATTCAATACATAGAGAGTTATTTAACTCCTAAAAACCATATTGCACTATCTTGCATTAAAATCTGCACTTTAAATCATTCTTGACCACAACAGGAAATGTAAATGAAGTGTTACACAACTTAGCATGAATTTACAACATTAACAGAGAAGAACTCATATTGTCACCAGTATACAAAGGAAATGTACTGTATCTTCCAACAATACAATGCCTACTCAAAAGAAACAGAGAATGGCAAGAATGGGAAAGCAGCACAGCTCTGGTTTATGTATGTCCAAGTGATTCATCTTTTACCATGGGTACAGTCAAAGTATAAGAGTCGGCAATTTAGATGCATATATTGCCTGTCTACCCAAGATTACCAATTATTCCTTTGCTTTAAACCACCCAATTACGCTCATTGGACTGTTAGGTATCATGACAATCTTCTGAGGATGCATAAAACACACCCTGAAGCTTATGCCGAGTTTAAGAAAGGGATTTTCTCTATCAAGCGAACAGTAAAATCATTTTCAGGAAGCCCAATACATCTTACATTAGAACAGACCATCAATGCTGATGCAGCAAGTCAAAGAACAGGAATCGCTTTCCTCACTAACTCTATTTCAGCTTGACAGCGATGGTCTGATTCTCATTTTTCTTTGTACAAGTGTGATTTCACATGTATTTGAAGACCTGAACATGACAAAGAAAGAGGATGTAAGTCTCAAACCTCACAGAATAAGGACTGACAATGATGCTGTTAAGAAAATCTTGACAATGGTGAAGGACACCATGAATCCGTTCAGTAGCGAACTTGATCCTGAACACCTCTACAATACTAGTACGGGCAAGGCTGCTTCACATAACACAGAATCGTTTCTCCTCACGTTTGCTGAGATTGGAAATAAACATCGACAGAGGTTCGTCAACGAATGTGTAGAAGATGCTAGTCGTTTTGAAAAAAAAATACCGAGAAGAAAGCTTCACACATTTGCAACAGAATCGGGCAAACTACAAAGTGCAGATGGTAAGGTGGTGGTGGCCTGCTTGGTCCGCGATCTCTTTGGTAGTATCCTATTCACTTAACCAATCAATTGATATGGCTGAAGTACTAAAATACACACTGACACCAATTCATCTGTGCCTAAGTCATGTAGATGGAACAATGCCGAATACGCTAAAGCTGCGATCATGAGATATCTAGAATTGCAAGTCAATACAACACCCCCAGACTTTATCAACACAACTATAGGCCTAATCGACACATCATTTTTTCTACATTTACAAATGAACTCGGTTCTTCCGTCCAGTTTTGGCGCAGTTGCACGTTTTCTTCTTCAAAAAGTTGTCTGCAGATGACGATGATATTCACTTCGTCACTGACAAATGGGTGTCACCTTCAATCAAAGACTTCGAAAGAATCTCCAGAGCCTCGTCATCTGTTGTTTATCATATCACCGGACCTGCTCAGAAACGTCCAAGTAACTGGATTCAAGCTCTCAGAAATAATAATTTTAAAGATTCATTGATAGAATTTCTAATCAACAGCTAGAATGATGACAACCTAGCCAAAATTTTTCAGCAGAAAACTTGGTTTGCCAATTCCGGTGATGTTTTCTACAGTATAAATCAAACAATGGTATGGTAAAACAAACAGAAGAACCATCGCTAAACAGCGATCATGAAGAGGCCGACAGACAGATATGTTTTATCATCTTGCTAACCTGTCATCTCCAAAACAATGTCGTTATCTGAACATCTGACACAGCACCTCATCATTGTCATCGGTTGCTACCAGTTCATCGATACATCCATGAAACTGATGGAAACTGGATTGGTAACCAACAACACGCAGATATATATCAGCATCAACCACATACAGCTCTTGGCGAATCACTGTTGAAAGCACTGCCAGCATATCACGCCTTTACAGGTTGTGATTAACATCCTCGTTCAACAGAAAGGGAAAGGTTAAACCATTAAAATTATTACAGAAAAAACATGAAGCTCAATTAGCTTTCTGTCAGTTGGGTCATGCTACAGAAATCCATGAAGACACTTTTGTCAAAATAGAGCAGTTTGTTTGTCAAATATGCCAAAACCGAAGTTAGCTTCCGTCGATGAAGTCCGTCTGCAAATTGTTCTCGATAAATACAAACCAAAGCAAAGCGACAGCAGGATTACATACGTGAAGAGGTTAGATGGAAGTCCCTTCCACCATGTGATGGGGATACCACACTACACCAGCAGCATTAGATATAGTTCCCGGTGAATCTGATCAATTGGAGGAAAGTAGCGATGATGGTAAGCAACTTGCATATTATTGTGTTACATAGGCCAATAGCCATGATGGTAAGCAACGTGCACGTATTACATAGGCCTCTATAGGAGTACATTAAATAATATTGTAGTTCAGTGATATACTATACTCTCCAGAAACATATAGATTTAAAATGTAACATTAATTAATTTACTTTTTCTTTTGACATTAGTTAAAAGACTAATAATAGACCAATACAATATAATTATTTTGATAATATTTATATTTTTACAGAAGATATGGATAACTCAGAGGAGATGAAGACCATGAGAGCGACAGAAAAGCGGCAACGATGACACGTAACAAGAAATTATTATTATATGTAGGTTTAGCGGTTGATTAGATTAATTATTAGATTTAACTGATACATTTCGTACTACATTTGAATAGAAAGTAATACCTCCGCATCAGTTGGTATTATTTTCACGTTCATATGAGGTCCAAGGTCAACATTTAAAAAGGATCCTGCACTTCCTTCCCGACCAGATATTCTGTAAGATCATGTTTTATTGTAATGTACATTCATATTGCTATATTTTGTCAAAATCTGATGCAGGTAGAAGGTGAAATAACCGGTTTTTAAAAATGTAATAAACGTACAGTAGGCCTATGTTAAAACAGTTTGGGCAGGGAGGTGTAAAATATTGGGGAAGGGGGAGTTAAATAACTCTTAACGTATTGCTTTTAAGGAATACATTTTCAGTAAACCTGAATAGAAAGTAGTAACTTCTCATCATTTGACATCATTTTTACGTTTCTAGACTGTATAGTTTAGGTGTTATAAGCATTTTGATATCAATTTAGGTCAAAGGTCAACATTTAAAAAGGGTCTTGCGCATCCTTCCCAACCAGATGTTCTGTAAGATCTTGTTTTTTGTAATGTACATTCCTATTGCTTTAGTAGGTAGTAGGTGAAATAATCGGTTTTTAAAAATGTAACAAATGTACTGTATGTTAAAACATAGTTTGGGGGAGGGGGAGTTAAATAACTCTTAACTTATTTATTTTAAGGAACACATTTATAGAGAACCTGAATAGAAAGTAGTTTCTCCTCATCATTTGACACCATTTTTACGTTTCTAGGCTGTATAGTTTAGGTGTTATAAGCGTTTTGACATCAATTTAGGTCAAAGGTCAAATTTTAAAAGGGGTCTTACATATCGTTCCCGCCCAGTTTATATGTAAGATGTTATATTTTTGTGATGTACATTCATAGTTCTTTGTTATGACATAACAATTGTGCGGATAGAAAATGGGGTGAAATAACTCATTTTTCCCGTCCTTTTGGGCTTTTCAAGGGGGCCTGGGGGTCAAACCCGCCCCCCGTGGACCTTCTTACATATTGTTTTTTTAAATAATTTCATTAGCCTAACAAACTTCAGGAGGTCAAACCTTGGGTAGGAAATGGGGTGAAATCATCCGTAGTAGGCTCTCAGACTACTAGGAGCATAGAGGCGTTTCACGTATCAGTAACAACTTGAGAGATTACATAGGGTGGAGTGAGCGGGTGTGGGTTTTGGGACGGGTGTTCCCACCAAAACGCCAGATTATTTTGGAAAAAAAATTATGGCAAAATGGTCTTAAATAATACCTGAAAATATGGTTGGCTTAAATGTATTTTAGTAAACGTGGGGCACTTAAACCGAATGTTATGTGTTGAAAACACTGTATATGACACCAACAAAATATGCACACTGAGTACTGCGTAGGGCATATCAAGGATTTTGGGAGGGAAGTCAAAACCACCTCAGCACCTGCCGATCGGATGGAGATGATAAATTTAGAATTTAACACTTCTGGATGGAGTTGAAGCGCGAACATTTTTAGAGTGCCATTCCAATACTCTAGAAGTATTATATGAGGCTAGTCATGGCAAAACAATTTGATAATTGACCCATCATTTTAAAGCTGACAAAGGGTTTAACAGGGCTCTAGCAAAAAAAAATATCAATTTTTAATTTTCCTACAACTTGGTGGTTTTGCCGTGACATGCCTCATATGGCTTTTTAATTTGATAGAGAGAAGCCTGCAAATTTGGTCCCAAATGGCGCTGTAGCCTGATGGTTAGCATGCTTGCCTTCCAATCCAGATGTCCTAGGTTCGAACCTGGTTGAACGCTAGGTTGGTTCCCATGACTCACAACGCCACTCCCCAAGCCTCATGATACTTGGTTTAATTACAGACCGACAGACAAACATACAGATATAGGTAAACTCTTCACAGAGGCGCTTTCCAGCGTCTAAAAACAACACTAGAAACCTATGCGTGTGGTAAGAGAAACCGTAGACCTACATATTATAAATTACTGTACATGTCACAAGAACTGAATCTTAACATCTTACACTGTCACCAGCATAGCATGTTGCTACTCCAACAATTACATATTGAGTGACAACCCGATGGTCCAAGAAAATAACCAAGCAATAAAGCTGAGGTTATACAATTTAAAATTGTCTGACTATTATGACTTGAAATGAACTAAAACTGTTCAAAAACTTCCCTACCTTTTATGATACTCTTAAAAAAATAATAACGGATAGGTAGCATGCCAAATGCGAAGCGATTTCAAGCGACGTTATACAATCAATTATGTAGGCCTATTATTAGGTTGTAAGGAGCAAAAGTTATTAGATCTGAAATGCGCATGCTTATCGAAATTGGACTGTTCCGGATTTAGTGCTGACTGAAAAACGTAGTTATTAAAATCAGTTTCCAATCATTAGAAACAGATGTTATATGGTTTAAAAGGTCCAAATAACCCTCAGATACACTATACCACACAATACCAGATAAATCTGGAGATCGACTGGAATTAAATAAAACGCATTATGAAGTAACAAATCAAGATAGCCGTTACTATTAATAAATCATAACCTTCCCAATCATTATAATATAGTAAATACAATTTCCAAAGGACATAGGCCTAATGTTATATACTGTGTAGAATAGCTTTCAACGAATAAAATCCCATCGATGTATTGTGCAATGGCGCAGACGGGATTCGAACCTGCGACTTCCCGCAATTACTGGTGAGTGGTCGCATATGGTGTAAGTACACTATTAATATATGCATATAGGCCTATGTATATATGTATATACATTTCCTGTGAGTAGAGGTGGCTGGCTGCTAACAAACACCCACAATACAAAATAGATAAAACCGTTAATCTCCATGGGAAAGACAGAAGGATAGCCCATTCCAATTACATTTGAAACAATATTTTTATTTAAACATTAATGTTTACATCACAAGATGTTATATCAAAATTGGTTATTTTGCATACACAGGCAATACAGGTAATGTTACATTAAAATCGTAATTTTAATTTAATAGGCCTTATCCAAATCATGTTTTGTGCTTGTCGACTAATATAGTGTATTGTGTAATTTCGTAGGATTTTTTGCTAAAAGTGATTTTTTTGCGAATTCGGGATCATTTGCTGTCAAAATATGTGAAAATGCTAGGGTCCAATTTTTTCTTACCCTAAAACCTCTTCTTTCCGCCATTTTAAAAATGGCCGTCACTGAGAAGCATTGGTGTCATAACTTCGCAACCAGTGGGTATAGACAGTTGATTTTACTTTTAAATTGCTCAGGTCATATATATTTATATTCGCTCTAATGGAAAGTTTTCCCCAAAAATGGCCGGAAGTGTGATATTTGACCTTTGACCCTCACTTTGAGACAACTTTTTATCAACTTTGATAAACATGGATATCCTAAACAACCTAAAGTAAAATTCAACTTCCTACAATGAATGGTTGCTAAGATACAGATTTCAAATCAAAATTGAGGTCAAAGGTCAAGTATTGCATTTCCAGTCAATTTGACAACAATTGTTCCAAATATAAATATGAATATTCTGAACAAACTCAAGAAAAATTTAACTTTTTACGATGAATAGTTGCTAAGACACCAATGCCAAATAAAAAATTGAGGTCAAAAATGGAGTATTGGGCCATTTTGAGGAAAATTGCTCCATTAGGGCCAATATAAACATAAATGTTCTGAACAACCTAAAGCAAAATCAGCTTTCTACAGTGAATGGTTGCTAAAATACAACAGTTGTCTCAAAGTGAGGGTCAAAGGTCAGATGTCATATTTCCGGCCATTTTTGGAGAAAACTTTCTATTAGAGCTAATATAAATATATATGACCTAAACAATTTAAAAGAAAAAATCAACTGTCTACACCCATTGGTTGCGAAGTTATGACATTAATGCTTCTCAGTGACGGCCATTTTTAAAATGGCGGAAAGAAAAGGTTGTAGGGTCAGAAAAATTGGACCCTAACATTTTCACATATTTTGACAGCAAAAAGAATTCGCAAAAATCGCTTTTAGCAAAAAAATCCTACGGAACCCCTTTTTTGTGGAAGCAGTTGGCGCAGCGGTGGCGTTTCGGGCTTCCAATCACGAGGTCGGTGGTTCGAGACTCACTCTTGTCGACTGTTTGTGTTCCTAGGCAAGACACTTTATCCACGTTGCCTCTCTCCACCCAGGAGTATAAGTGGGTACCTGGGAGGTACAAATGCCATATTATGCGCTGATTACGGCTGCAATATTATGGAATGGATTGTATTCCATAGGTGTTTGTTCCAATGACTAGGGTAATAATTGTGAAGCGCTTAGAGGCCTTGGCAATAAGCGCTATATAAATGTCACATATTGTTATTACTATTTTGAACACAACAGTCTGCACTATTACCTTAGCTCTTAAACATTGTATTGACAATCTAGGAATTATTTTCTGATAATAATATTTTTTGAAATAATGTGCTCATACTATTTAGAAAATAAAGACTTAGGTTTTCAAAGTTCCATACCCTAAACTACAAATTAGTTAAGGCATGGACTGGTTAAACATTCACTTAATATTGGATCTATGTCTGTAATTGATACATACAGATTCAATTAACCAATCAGAGCCCCAAGCTGATTGTCAGTTGGTCGATGTACTGCGACAGTTATATTTCAATCCAATCGAAATTTGGGAAAGAGTTCAGTATTAGAAACGTCATTTGGCAATCAAGTGTTCACAATTATTATATGAAATGATACGTTTTTAGTGATACTTTACCTAACAGTAATTAAGTTAAGAGAACGTTAGCGGAAAACGTATGTTTAATATCTTAATAAACCGGAGAACGTGACAGATACAGTGCCTTTAACATTTAAACATGCATGATCAACTACCTGTACAGACCTATATAATAAGTTTGTAGTATGATTTCAGAAGCGGAGAAGCGTCTCTAAATTTAGCTCTTCATTTTATGTATATCTGTATGTCTGTCACCCTTGCTTATAAAACATTCCAGTTTCAAGTCTGCTCTTATTAAAACAAAACAAGCATCTTATGCATGCCACTTTAGATACCGGAGAAATGCCTAAACATTTAATTAACTAAAAATTCAATAACTAATCAAATGTTGAAACAACAGGGGCGGATCCAGTGGAGCTTGAAAGAGGGCGCCTGATGTCAATAGTGTGATATTTTTAAAGATGTATTGTCACATAAAAAAATGACAAAAAAATTATTTTGAAAACGACTTGCTTATTTTGAAGAAATATGTACATTATAATCATCACCCAAAATTAGAATATTAAAAAAATATATTTACCCTACTTTGCAAAATTATAATGCTTATAATTAGCAAAAATCCATAAAAGGCTGGAAGCTTCTAAATCTTTATTGATTTTCAAGCGTAAAAATCTTAGTTAACAGTTTTTAAATAAAGTAATTTGAGGCTAGTCGTGGCAAAACCACCAAGTTGTCGCACAGAAAGTTATTGAGAAATAAGCAAATAAACAACAGGAAATATAAACAAATACAAAGGATTTTTTGTATGTTTTGTCCAATAACTTCAGTTGTAGATGTCCGATTCTGCAAATTGACCCCTCATTTTACAGCTTGCGAAAAGTGTAACTGGGCTACCACAAAAACTAAATTTTCAATTTTCCTACAACTTGATGGTTTTGCCATGACATGCCTCATTTGTTTATTTAGTCTTGTTGGTAGTTGTAATGTTCTTGGATGGACTGGGTTAAAGAAATGCAAAAACAAAAAATAACCATTGATAAATTATCGGAGATATTATTGGCTGAATAGTTTTTGTAAAATAGAAAGTTTGTAAATGAGAGGTTTGACTGTGCATCATTCTAACTGAAGAGAGCATTTTCCCCATGTCCTTGTTTCTGAACCTGCCTATGTAGACTTATTATAATAATCATAGAATATAGCAACAATCGTAGATTATATACTAATACATGCCTTCTAATATCCATAGTAAATTACAAGACATTCTAATAAAATATCTAGTATCTAGTAAGTATGAATATTTTAAATGAGTATAAATAACACTGAAATGCCATGCACACACATTCTATAAATAAATGATCAAACATCTCACAGATCCAAGGAGGCAAAAACATGTTGTGCATTAGTAATCTAAGTCTATGTTCAGACGCAACGATTAAGTGGAGCGTAATGTACGCGGCGTAGATTATTTGTCTGAACTACCAGGCGATTAGCGCAAGTCCCTAATACAGAGCGTAACTTGTGCTTCCTGCAAACCCCGGTTTAGCGTAAGCTATGGAGTTACACCTCGTACACCTGAATTGTTTTGTCCTTGTGTTACGCGTTGACCAATCACGCAATCGGTCTGCATTGGCCAATCAATTACAGATCACTGGTCATAGAAAAACCCACTGGCGGCAATTTTAAAATTGCTATGAGTTTAGCTACGCCTTGTGTCCGAACACTTTGGTCGTTATGTCGCAGATTAGTTTGCGCCTCGCTTACGCTAAGCTCTGCTTAAGCCGTGAATCTGAACATACCCTAAATTACCTACAGTAATGTTGATGGTAATTTATATAATGGTTCTTTATCATCGTTATTTCATTCATGATAATTGATATAAAATAAATGATAACTATTATAAAAACATTTATACACATTATATTTTTTATGTTCACTGAAGAACTGATAGTCATTAGAATACCTTAGGTGTTAAGTTGGGAAGGGCGCTACAATCTATAGGTGATTGTCAAAAAATGTCTTACCATTTTCCATGGTCGACCGATTTTCCTTTTAAATTTTATATCCTGAAACTTTTTGCTAAATACGTCCTGTACTAATTTTAAACATTCTAAGAAATGCATAAAGTTGTCATTTTTCTTCCCCCTCAAACTTCTCCTCCCCAAAATTGGAATGTTTTAGACTAACAAACCTCAGAAAACGAGTTACAAATGTATGGTTGCCAGATGGAAATTGTTGGTTTCCTTTGGAAAGTGATTTTGAGAGTCCTAACTACAGTGGCGGCGCCTAGAGGGGAGGGGACTACAGCCCCCCTGTCGGAGACCTTAGCCCCTCCCCTTTCCCCCCCCCCAGGGAGAAAATTAAGGTTTCGTCGGGGGTTTTGTATGGTAACGGCAAGGGACAGGCGGAGCCCCGACACCAAAACGGGCTAAAAAGCATGCAAAATACGGCAAATAACGTTTTTTTTTTTGCTCGTCTGACTGAAAACCGGTAACACGCCCACCTCAAAATTAAACTCGTCGGGGGACCCGTGCCCCCCTCCCCCTTGTCAGGGGCTTTGCCCTGCCGTCGGGGAATTCCTGGCGCCGCTACTGCCCAACTATTAAAGCTAAATTTTAAGAATAGCATAATTTACCTGTAAATAGAAAATTGAATGTGAATTGTTTTGTCACAACAATGAGAATAGAAAACAGTTTTAGAAGTCTTCAACTAAACCGATTAAAAGAACAAGAAGTAATCCAAGATAACAAAGCCATAGCACTATTTCTCCATTAGGGAATAATTTAAGAATATCCAAGTGAATTAAATGGGAGTGCTTCATTAATTCTTTATTGGTTTCTAACACTTAGACATCACAATAGAAACTGAATATGAAAAGCAAGTTGATTCACATCACCGTCTCGACAAATTCAAATATGAAACTCAAGAGTAGAATCAAAGGTCACATTTTCATGGACGTTCTGTTGTGTAATATGTGTGATGTTTCATGATAATTTCGGCAGTCTGTCAGTGTTGTCCAGACCCTCTAAGACTTTGAGCTACCCTTTTTCGGCTTGTAAAAAATAAATGAAAACCTATTTTTTAGTCTAAAAGCCCCTTCACACAGAATAGGTTTCACCTCCTGGATAGCCTTTTTATGGCATGTGGAGATCCCTCCCCCAGACTTACACACATACCATCAATGGTGATGTTTCATGCCAAGAATCTCCCGTTTCTTCTATTGTCAATATTGCCATGTACCAGTGGCGGATCTAGGATTGGGAAAAGGGGGTGGCTGGCAAGGTCCGTAGCATTGAGTGAGGATGGGCATATAAGGGTGTTCTTTTCTGAAAATATGAAGAATTTTTTTTTTAAAATGGGAACTATTTGGGCATTTTATAGAGGTCTCTGGCCTTAATAATGTCTGCGTTCCGTAATTATTTTCCTGATGTTCTTATATTAATTTTTTTCTGAGAATGAAGGGATGGGGAGGACGGCTAGCCACTCTATTCACCTCCTAGATCCGCCACTAAGTTGGTATAACCTGGCAGTGGTTCACATCATTGTTAATGATAAGTGCTTTATAATGTTGCTTTTGAATCATTCCAGGAATTACTATTTATATTTAATGTAAACATGTGCTTTTTAATGGTTTTCCTGAATAAATAATAATTCAGCATCCAACAGATTCTTCAGCATTCAAATTAACACATAGCTACCAATTGTCTCACATCGTGTGGTTATCCCATATTCAAACTGACTTTGACCAAAAAAAAAGCATTTTAAAGAAAAAAAAAACATTGCATGATGAGAAATTTGTCTACCAATTAACTTAATTACATTTGAAACAATTTAAAAAAAATTTAATTAAGATTAAATTAAAATAAGAACAAAAATTGCAATTTAAAAAAAAAATTAAAAAATTATGATAAATGAGTCATTTATTTGAATATTCCTGCATCATACTGAAAACATAGGTTTTTTTTTTTTGGTTAACATAGTGAAAATGTGTCTGTACATAATTTCAATAACCTGTTCTTAAACTCTCTGTACGAGTGTAAACTGTGCTATAGAAGTTTATATTCCAAAAGGCTTAAAAACACGCCTTGCCTCCCTTTCCAAATTTCTTATGTTGGCAACTGTTAATGTCATGTAATTTTCCCTCCTTTTTCTAATTGACTTTGCACATACACCAAAAAGGCTTTTAACAAAATGTGAAAGTCAATTTATGTAAGAGAATAAGGCTGGGAAAATAAGAAAATGCTGTTAGGATCATTTATAACTAAGGGTATATCAGGATGTGACCTTAACATTACCTCCGGATGACCCAATGATGTCTACTTCACCTGCTTTATATCAAGGATGCACAGGGCCAACATAATATCCTTTAAAATCATTTATAATAGAAGTAAAGAAGAACATCTTGATAGCCAATTCGTGTGTGATTTCAAAGAAAGCTAAAGCCTTTTGGTATGGTATAATCAGGGAACAGTTAAATTACAGTAATTTAACTGTTCCCTGGTATAAATAATGCACTCAATCTCACTAAACACTACTAATTACACTGTATTTGCAGTTCAGATAACTATTACTACAGTACTAGTAATTTTTACTTGTTTACTTATTTTGTTTACTTTTTCTGGAACACTGAATTATGTTGGATCCGGAGTCAAGCCTAAGCCTTTAAGCCCTGCTTTTGAAAGTCAACTGTAGTAAATGCCACAAATTTCAATGGACGGTTGGACCATGCATTTTCAAGTTCAGATTTGAACAAAATGAACTTATCAGATCAGTATTATGAATTTGAATACAAAATAGTGACATCTAGAATATTTTAATTTGTTGTTGACAACACAGAATTTTGCAAAAAAATGGGCCTTTAATTCAATTCACTTTTATTATTTCAGACACAGGTCTGATCCATTCCATAAACAAACAAATAAACAAATAGACAATAAAGTATTACCCACAAAAATAAAAGATTCAACCACTATCAAAAGATAGTACAACAGTGAAAAAGTCATGAGATATGAAATTAAAAAAAACAACCATCCCTGCCTTAATTTTAAATATTTAGGGATGGTGCAACTTGGGCAGCAAAATAATTTGTTTTTAGGCCTATACCTCCCTGTGTAAAGCATTACTATTTATAATCTGAGTCACAGAGATATAGAGATATGCTCTCATGTTAATATTAGACGTTTTATATTTTGTGCATCAATTTTTTTTTATTCAATTCCAGTATATTTTTAACTCTAGATACATACTCAAACAAAACAAAGATTGCATACTCATAGAAAGGAGACAAATGTTTATCTAAATAAAATCAGTGGTCCGGTCGGTTTTCGTAATATACTATAAAGCATTTCTATATTAAGCCACCAGTTACCATCAAAATGAGGCATTTAAGAAAGTAATTATAAAAAATTTATTACAGTTTGAGTATTTTAATCTCAAACAAAATTGAATCATTAATGACTAAATTTAATACTTTCCCTTGTTAATGTTAACGTAAGGCCAAATTAAAAAATATACTTGTTAAGCGTCACCGCCCGCCCCTGAATTTCTAGCCACCTCTGTTTTTTTAAAAGACAACTTGAGGTAAATGTATGTTTTTGTAAGTTTAGGTTCAAAGCTACCTTGTTGATGAAACCCATATTTAAATTGGAATCATCAGGTATTTATTAATGTTATATTGTTTGGAAATCATAAAAAGTTTACGATCAAAATAAAGTTGTTCATCCAATGGATAAAGATGATGCAAATATATGGCAATGATCATTTAAAAATATACCGGAATAATTAAAAAATGAAAACAATAAAAAACACAGTTCCTCCTCTGAAATTTATTCATGGGTTGATGCTTAACAAGTATATATTTTTTATTTGGCCTAATATAATTATTAGTTAAAACAGATCGATTACTTTAAAACCTCAGAAGGTTTAACTAATTAATCTAAAGACAAAGACAATGTATGCTGATACTACACAGCAATTAGCGGTATGAGTTTATGCTAGGCATAGCTTTAGGACACAATTCTTTGTTCTCATCTCCACAGATACCAGTCACTAATTACCTTTGAGCTATCATCGCCACTCTCACAATCACTTTCTCTCCCAGCTTTAATTTTCACTGGCCTAGATTTTCCTAGTAGGCCCAGGGGCTAGTTATTCGATCATTTGCATATTCCTTTAGACCATGACAGGCTGTACCTTTGGGGAGCTGGTTTCTCTAAACCCTGCACTATCGAACTTCATCAAAAATGCATACAAACGTTTGTTGACTTTTACTAATTGGAATCGTAATGAATGCATCTGGAATTCGGAATGTCTGAGAGTATAATTTCATCACTTCAAAATCATGTTCTTCAGAGCATGACAGGTTGTGCATTTCACTACCACAGGCATTATCAAACTTCATCAAAGCTCCAGACAAACATTTGTTGACTTTCTACTAATTTGAATATTAATGAATGCATCTTGAATTCAAATGTATGCTGGACTGAATTAACAATTAATTGGGAAATTTAGATACCTTTATCGTTGATAGAGGTATCTTTATTGCAATAGAGGTAACTCTATTTTAAAAATAGAGATATCTCTGTTGTTCAGAGGTATCTATCTCTTTATAGATAGTTCTATTGTTCAACAACAGAATTATCTCTACTTTAATATATATCTCTATTTCCGATTAAATGTCAATTTTGCCCACCATACAAATGTGTAACAACTGTATGATTTATGTTGATCATTTTCAAATCAATGTTTCTCAGAGCATGACAAGCTGTACAGTTGGTGGTTTGGGAAGTTACTTAAACAAAACACAAATTATAATTATTACTATTTTAATTGCCTAATACAATTTTTGTTGCTCTTTTAAAGTAAATTGTCTTTTAATTATTTATGTAGCATTGCTTTTCTTTTTAATTCACTTTTCTAGTTAATCAAAGCTTTTTGCAAATTTCATTAGTTTTCCTAGTACTTAAAGAAAATTTGCATGAGATGAAACCAAAACATATTTTAAGCTTTGGCTTTGTAGGGGGCCAGTCCAATAAGTTTCCTGACTTACAAGGGCACAACTAGCATGGACAGGCCATCAGAGGCCATATTATATAAACTGTAGTCATGTAAATCATACTATAATTTGAGAAATGTTTGTCTTTCTGTTTGTCTGTTTGTTCCTCTACTCCTCCCAGGTCCTTTTTTTGATCTCCATCAAACTTGGTGGGTGGATGCAGGTTCACTGAGAAAATAACCATGAGTGGTTCATTTTTGGAAAGGTCAAGGTCACTGGCGTCAAAGGTCAAATAACTGTTTTTCGCTACTCCTTGGTCCTATCTTGGCCAAACTTGGGGTCAAAGGTCAAGGTTACGGAAATGGGGTCAAGGTCAAGTTTATGGGACAGGTAAAGGTTACGGGGTCAAAGGTCAAGGTTACAGGATGGCTAATTTGACTTGTTATTAAAAATAAGGAGAACCGAGGCTAGTGGACTTAATTATGATAAATTCTTTTAAGGCACTAAGGGCAGAGTACACTGGAAGAAAATTGCCTTGGTTGAATTTAAGCCCTGCTACAATATTGACATTGTTTTTCAATGACCGAGTAAGTGCAATTTATCATTTTGGCCACATGCATTGCTTGCTCCTGGCAAAATTGTACTTTTGTGAAATTTGCCGAATAAATATTGTATTATTACTATTGATATTACTATTATAACAAATAGAAGTACTGTATATCATTGATCGCTTTGTGCAAGTTAGGTAATTATGCTACAGCATTGATTCCTGCATAATGACAAAATCTATACCGACACCCTACATAAGATATAGGCTACATAATAATGATGTTAGGGTTTTGCATACTGAAGTATGAAAGACGACCTGTAGCCAACATACAGTCAATAATAACGTCTACAAGAAGATCAGTAGCCGACATACAAAAAAATGTTTTTGCAGAGTCATTTCCTAATTGAAATTAAATGGATTCAACCTGGTTTAGTTACTGAGGTAAACGATCCAAGTTCATTTGTAGACGTTTACAACATCAGTGGTGTCATTTTAACCCGGCGCCCGCCGCGATCCCCGTCTATTACGATTTTTGCACCGGCTATTTAGGTATCCCAATGAAGCCGTTTTGAGTGGATGCAGTTTTAATGAAATTCGATAAAATGGCATGACTT
>JAOTQE010081625.1:0-15650 GCA_025631205.1 Nesometra sesokonis
CATTGTGTTCTTGTGAGTCCTTATATACAGCCGCTGTGCATCTATTTGTATTAGTTCGTTCGAATTTTATCCAAAATAATTTTTCGGGTCTATATTGTGGGGGGGGGGGGCTTAAGCCTGTTAAGCCCCCTCCTCTCCTTAAATCCACCACTGCCTAGTGTTACTATATCTCATTAATTAGGCTACTTATAAAAGTAGGCTAATTATTTTTAAAACATTAATGGTTTTTTTAGAATAATCATTCGTATTTAGTGTAATTGAATGTTTCTGTCTCAAAGTGACAGGAAGTTCCATATCTCTAACACAAGTTAAACTGTACTTTCAGTGTTATTAAACCTTTATTAAAAACCAGTGGGCTGAATCCCAAAAAAGAAGCTTAGTGTACAAATTAAATGTTAAATAAACCTATATCTCAACGCGAGTCTCATGCATTGCCACCTTGTCGTCTATGCATTGCATCGTCTCACGAATGAGAAGAATTGTCACATATGAGAAAAATTTAAAGAAAAAATAGGGTCAGGTGTTATTAAAGGGCAGGTTCACCTTGCCTCTCACTGTTAAAAAAGCTTTTTCTAAAAGTATGTTCTCCTCTCAGCTTAAAAAGCACATCTGCAATGGTTATAAGTTTCAATTTTTTACAATAGATGATTCTATATTTCTCCCTCTTTGTTAGGCTTCGCGGTCTCCATTCTTGATAGTTGATTTGCTTGGTTTTGTTTGTCCCTCGTTGTGTATTTCTTATAATCTTATGCTGTATGTTTTCCTGTAATGTGTTCTGGTTTTTTTTCTTTGTTTGTTGTTGTCTTTATTTTTTTTCCGGGCTGGCCCATCACAAGATCATTTCGATTCTTTATGGGATTTTGCACTCTTCCTTGTTTCTTATGTTTTCTGTAGATACAATTTATTATCTGATGTAAAGGAAGTAATAATGTTACTTTGAATTAAATTGAATTCTAAACACTTGTATTACCTAAACCAAAATTTTACGAACAGTAATATACAGCTGTTAGAAAATCATGGCCATTTTAAAAATTAGCGACCACAGGTTTTCACCACATTTTTAAACATTCCATGACCTACAGGTCAAAGGTCAATAATTTAATTTCGGGTCATTTTTGATAAAATATTTCATTAGGTGAAATATGAAATTTTATTTTAAACAATTTTAACAACAAAAACCAAAATTCTACGAATTACCAAAAATTATATCATTCTTCGGGCAATTACCGTTATTACACTTATTAGACCACCGGCCCATAAAGTAAAATAATATTGATGTAAGAGACCAAGCGATACTTCTTTCTTTTCTATATTTCATTGTCATTTCATTTTATTTGGCAGATAAACATATAAAATTACAATATCACTATAAAAACAATATTGTACAAAAAAGATGAATACTATAATAAAAATATACAAAATCAAAACATTTAAACAATTTAAAATCTTAGTTTAAATCATTTATACTAGATTTAAAACATCACATCAAATTAACGAAACACTGCGTACTAATTTCAAGGACAATACAAAAAAAAAAAACAGTTCTGCCTGGATGACCCGTGAAAGTTTAAAAGAAAATTTGTTTCCAATGGGGTCCTAAATATCACAAGAAAAAAAAGACAAAACAAAAAAAAAAGGTAGTACGCAGTGTTTACATAATTAAGATGGACTTGTAAAACTCCATAAAAGCCCATGGATCTACCTAAAAAGTTTGAGATCTTTCACTAAAGAAACATTTTAATTTAGTTTTAAAAACATGCAACAAACAGCAACGTAAAGATACTTAGAAAACTGAACCAGTAAGTTACTTGTTTATATAATCTAATTAACTTCGATTTGGATTTGACCAGATATAAGTTGGAAAAATAATTCTCTTTGTTTTTTTATGCTGTACAAACTAAAGTAAAATGATATTCATCTTTTTTACTTTTAAATCACACATATAACAAATTCGCAAATCCTCTTCTTTTCTAGAATGAATTAATAAAGAGTGAGCTCCTGTTTATATTAACGTAACGCGTCTTCGATGTTTAATTGTTTACTGTAACGAAATATACTTATGGGTGCTATATGGTAGCTGATCCAGGTCATCTCACACAACCTCTGTCCAAGTCTCTTTTATTTTAATTTTCCCTGGGTATCCACTCTGTTGGTTTCTTTGTCCATCTGTTGTAAGTGGTTCTGGTAACATGACTTCTTTTTTAAAACTTCTCTCCTCTGTCTCGTGTCTTCCTGTTGCACATGGTACCTTGTTTAAGATATTTAACATGTGCCTCTCAACATAAATACTGCTAGTAAATATATAATTCAGTCATTCAATTCATTTTATTTCAGAAATATATCCATATCAATGCAAGAAATATCTTAAAAGTGGCCCTATACAGAATTCATAACATTGAATATACTTTTTATGATTAACTAAAACATACAATGAATAGTAATTGTTTTGGGCGAACCTGCCCTTTAAAATAGCATAGCAGTATATTTTGTTTTACACAGAAAACATCTTAGACACAACAGTGAAACTGTTAGATATTAAAACAAAAACTTAGCAAATAGCACTTTCAGGATTATCAAAATTATATCATTCTTCGGGCAATTACCGTTATTACACTTATTAGGCCACCGACCCATAAAGCAAAATAAAATTGATGTAAGAGACCAAGCAATACGACTTCTTTCTTTTCTACAAAAAGCAACATAAAGATACTTAGAAAACTGAACCAGTAAGTTGTTTATATAATCTAATTAACTTCGATTTAGATTTGACCAGATATAAGTTGGAAAAATACATTCTCTTTGTTTTTTTATGCTGTACAAACTAAAGTAAAATGATATTCATCTTTTTTACTTTTAAATCATACATATAACAAATTCGCAAATCCTCTTCTTTTCTAGAATTAATAAAGAGTGAGCTCCTGTATGTATTAACGTAACGCGTCTTCGATGTTTAAAATTGTTTACTTTATAACAAAATATAATTATGGGTGCTATATGGCAGCTGGTCCAGGTCATCTCTCAATCTCTGTCCAAGTCTCTTTTATTTTCATTTTCCCTGGGTATCCGTATCCACTCTGTTGGTTTCTTTGTCCATGTCGGTGGTTCTGGTAACATGACCTGGAAATCTCCACTTCTTTTTTAAAACTTCTCTCCTCTGTCTCGTGTCTTACTGTTGTACATGGTAGCTTGTCTAAGATATTTTCACGTGCCTCTCAACATGAATACTGCTAGTAAATATATAATTCATTCATTCATTTCATTTTATTTCAGAAGTATATCCATATCAATGCAAAAAATATCTTAAAAGTGGCCCTATACAGAATTCATAACATTGAACACAAGCATGTATAGATAATGCCTACACACATTAAGTCCTCCACTGGTAATACTGTAGATCTGAGTTTTTTTTCTAGCCATCCCGTTGATCCTTGTTTATTTTTACTTGCGGTGGCCCTGCTCAGAAGGGCTGCTAAGCAGTCGAGTTTACCACGTCACCCGATAAAACGTCTTGGGTCTGTTACTGGTTAAAGAACGTGCATGTATATTTACTGCTGTCAGGTGGTGAGTTTATCATATTTCTTTTGATATTCTGTATAAGGTACAAGTCTGTTATAAAATGGGAAAACTCCAATTCCTACCACGACCAGCATGATAATCAGACACCCTTCAGCCCATCGGACGCCAAATTTTGTATAAATAAATGTCCCTAAAAGTGGTCCAAGAACTCTACCAGTGTTACCCATTACACCAAAGATTCCTAAGAACAGCCCCTGTAAGAAAATGATACAAGTATATTAGGAAATTTGAAAATACAAACATATTCTTGTATTTTGGACCAAATTTCAAATAACAATTCATCAATTCATACAGTTTTTATTTCAACCACTGAGACCTACCATACATTTGCAACATCGTCAGAGCAAGTAGGCATACGTTTTTCGTCACATCAAGTGTCGAAATACGTATGAAATTGTCCTGTAATTGTTAGCATAAACGCTTTACAATAACTGGGTCAATGCTTCTCTAGCTTCATCGACTGGTCAGTAGACCTACGTGACTAAATTTCATTATTTTTAGTATTCTACTTGTTACAACTTAGCAGGTAATTTCTCAAGACGTGCTTGTCGATAATTTTACATTGGTTAGTCTATTATTTTTGCAGTCAGTTCCCATTATATTTAACATACATTATTTTCTAGTTACGGTATTCCAGTATTTCTATTGCCATCGGACAAATTTAAGTTTTTGGGCAGTCACTGCATTAAGTTAGCAGTCGACTCCTCTTGCGTATCTTCTCATTCTATGACAGCATTGCATATTGTGTGCCTAATTAGATGTGTCACTCTATATAGGAACTCTAGTAGAAACATCTCAACACTGCCCCCACTCATTACAAAAGGACCTAATTAACACTTTTGTCAAAATTGAGATTTTTGATAAAAACATAGTCCTAATTAATAAATATATAGGCTCCCCATATACCCCATGGGACCAGTGGTCCTGTTTTAGGCCGCCGAAATAACTTTTCTCTTTTGCTTTTCAAGATCGGATCCGTATTGAACAGTCCTTTTAATGCGCGGATTTGGGGGTGGGGGCGCAACCGGCGCGCGCCCCCTATTATCGGCAAAACGTAGTTGCGCCCCCACCCTTATATTAGGTGTGCTGGCTCAAAAATTTACCAGAAAAGCCCAGAATACGGCCAAAATGCTCGACAGAAAAGATGGCAACCACGCCCACCCAGACTGGATATGTGCGCCCCCACCCACTTTTCGGAGGATCCTGGATCCGCCCCTGCTTTTCCAAACTCCTGGATACGCCTCTATTGCTTGGATGGTCAGTCGATCCGTTTGTTATTAAAAAAGACGAATATCAAGGGTCTTGTTTAGGGGACTTACCTGTTGACGTGGTTCAAGTGTTTTACAATATATAATATACGCAATAGCCTGAAGCACAGGATACCCGATTCCTAGGATAAAAAGAGCAACAATGTACTGCGGCAGTGCAATACCAGGCGTTGTGTCGCACCATGAATAGGTCCATGGACAACCTCCTTGACCGTTGTCGTCTGTAGTATTGGTTATATTTTTATCTGAAATTTATAAGTTTAGACAGTGTTTTGGTACCTGTAAACTTGTCGGACGTTGACTCTGCAATTTGTTTTAGTCATTATAGGATGAATTAATGCTTCAAATTACATATTCTGATAATTTATTCAGCCATTTTAAATAAGTTTAAACAAATAAAATAGACATAATTTGTTTGATGATGTCTCCAGTTGTTAGTGTCGTAGTCACCATAAGGCAGACGAGGCGGTCGCCACTTCTGAAGTTTTCAAAATTTGGCTTTTTCAAATTTTCAAATTCAAGACCTCCAACAGGTTTCACTTTCTGGAATCGTGACCCCTAGGTTTCGCTTCGTCTGCTTTTCAACTCTGGCTACGGCCCTGGTTGTTGTAAACCCAATCTCGAGAAAACTGGTCGTTGTGTCTTTTTGTTCCATACTTTTCGAATTGTTGTTTAAAATTATCTCGAAAATTAAAAAAAACGTAAAGTTATCCTAAAATTTTAAGATGAATCAATTCAAATTATGTTCTGATAGTTTATTCAGCCATTTTATAAGCTAAAAACAATAAAATAGACATAATCTGGTTGATGATGTCTCTGGGTGTTGTAAACCCAATCTCGAGAAAACTGTGTCGATTAATTTTTTGTTCCATACATTTCGAATTGGTGTATAAAATTATTTCAAAAATTAAAAAAAGTAGGCCTATCTTAAAAATTTAACAAAGTAGTAAAAAACTTACCAGGACGGGGAGGTACACCTGGCCCCATGGGAATAGTTAACGTCGTACAAATTAGCATCATTATAATACCAGATGCCAGAAAGACACGGTCTTTAAAACTGTAGGAGAAAATGGTAGAGTTAACTCTCCCTAGAGGTTCCAAGATTGTGAGTTAGGGTGGTGGGAGATAGTTTGGTGAGGTAGGTATGATTTGACAAGCCTCTTGGGCTGTTTATCCTATGTAGTGTCCTCTATAGTCTTTAAAACTGTAGAAGAAAATGATAGAATTAATACTCTAGACTTCCAGGATTGTGAGTTAAAGGGTGGTGGGGGCTAGTTTGGTGAGGTAGGTATGATTTTACAAGCCTCTTGGGCTGTTTATCATATGTAGTGTTCTCTATAGTAGACCTGTCAAGTATTAAAAATTGCTCAAAAAAGATTTTCTCATCTAGCAATATTCTATTAATAGATGGAAACCACGTGAGAGGCATTTTAGAAGGTGACATGGGTGGATGCCATCCTTGATCTTGTGATTCATTAGCGAGGTTTCGCAACTTTACAAAAATACGGTTTCGAAAACGGATACGTCACACTTACATTTTTTAAAGTTGCTAAATGTGTTAAAAATATAAAAAAAATTTCCACCTACGAATCGTTAATGATCGTCTTAAAATACTGACCAAATGTGACAGATATTCAAGGTGTTCTACTTAAACGTCACAAGAATTTATGACGTATCCGTTTTCGTGTTCGTATTTCGTACTGTTGCAAAACCTCACTATTGTCAGAGTTTCCCAAAAATGGCATTTTAAGACTGTTTTTACCTCATAATTAAGATTCTAACCTATTATCGCATACAGTTTTAATTCCATCAGTGTTGGTATCATTCTACAGTTAATATAATAGTCTATTAAATAATACCAAATGTGAAAAATTAAGTTAATATTTTGATATATTTTTGGTATTTAATTTCATCAAAATTTTTCATACAAAAGTACAAAAAATATGGTACAAATTTTTGGTCATTGCAGTATAATCTCAATTATGACAAAATGTTTAGTAAATCCGATCATTCGACAACAACACTCAGGAAACTGTGCATAAAAATCTGAGACTACTATAGAAATTTCTATTTTTATGGTATTGATAAAAAATATTCGAACGTTAAGTTTTTTTTTATTTTCGTTCAATCATCAGATAATCGCCTAATGCACTCTACCAGTCTGTGTCGGAGTTTCACGTAGTTTTAGGTTATCTGTTAAATGGTGTATAGTTAACACAAGTCTAAACAGCAAGATTTATATAAACAGCAAGAGTTTACTATCACTTCCAAGATGTTTAAAAAGTAATACCGTACTGTATTTTATTAAGTAAACCGGGCAAATAGCTCTATACACCAACCTCCCATAGATAGAATGCAATATAAGGACATGAGAGATCAGCGAAACAATTAATTTTTGGATCAAATTTTGTTGATGTATGTAAACGTTTTGTACAGGCATTAGGTGTTCATCCCAATTAGGAAGTTTTGACAAGCCTTTTTATATGAGACAATTTGATTAGTTTCCACTTGATCACTTAACTATACAGTATCATTCCTACAGTATCGTTTACAAACAGTTAATGAGATAAGCCAGCGAGGTTGTCAATTAAAAATTACCCCAAAATAAAATGTAAGGCAAAATCATTAATGAGAATGTAAACGTAATTGGATCATTAATGTAAGACGGATAAGATTTTCACTAAAGAAATTACTTGCACACAAACAACCTGGTATGTTTTTACTGCAGATTTAATGTAAAGTAAAAATGAAGGAAAATTATAAAATTAAGTTTATTTCAAAACAACTGCACTTAGCTGTCCCACAGGTACCAAGTTCCAGACAAGATACTAGTATAATTGTAGCCTTGTCAGTTGCTTTTTGTACTACAAAATACAGTACTGTAGGAGTTACAAAATGTAAATTATCACAACCCTGCTACCAATGCAAAGAGCACCACAAGAATGCAGCATTGACAGCCTCCTCGTGAATTTTTCCTTCTTGAGCATCTTAATCTGACGCATTCGTGAATCCGCCTTTTGTTACCAGTTAATATTGATCGGGAAAACGCTTTTTCTATATGCAGTACGACTTCAGACAAGAAATTTACAAGACCAGCCTTGTATCCAGTACTGCTTGTATCCATCTAAAGCGATAAATTGGTTCCAGGAAAATGATGGAATATGATGACCGTCTTATAAGGTTATTAACCAAGTAATTTTTCAATACTGTTACAAGTTACAAATTTAAGAGTTATAGATCGTTATTGAAATGTAAAGAAATTTAATCTAAAGAAGAATTCATTTTGCCCCCTCAAACAGTTTTTTTTTTCAAAACGAAAATTCAGGTTTTGTCTATACGTGTACAGTATGCTAAACGTGCTTTTGTTTGACAAACACGATTTTTCTCGACATAATACGTCTTGTCTCGACAAAGCACGCTTTTCACATGTTTTTCAGCTATTAAACAATACCAGCAAATCATTTTAGAGCATTTAAAAAAATACTTGACTGGTCTACTACTTAACTGTTGTATTATTTTCGTCATTCCAATCTACCAAAAAAAAACAACAACAACAAAACAATAAAACATACATCATTACAGTTTAGCATACTATTTTTTAAATTATCCTATTTACATGATTACCGTTTTAACAGGAGGCCCATAATTGCTATAACAAAAATAGAAAACACCGCCAACGTCAGTGCTATTATCCCACTCTTCTCAATGGCTTCCTCACGTGACCAGCCTAGTAGATGCATTCCATATGGAGATACTATACTAAAACATAAATTATAAAGTTTTTATAATGGTTAATGGTTAAATACTTATATAGTGCAAAATAATGTCTCTATGCGCTTCAAGTGCAAAGGAAAAAATATTCAGAAGGAACTGAATAGGTAAGTTTTCAAACGATGTTTGAAATTAGAAACAGGGATGAATCACGAATAGACAATAGTAAAGCGTTCCATAACTTATGCGCAGCAGCAACCTTGAAGGTTCTTACCCCACATGACTTTAATTTCCAAGATGGGCAAAAAAGAAGCGTTTGGTTTGCTGTTGACCTCAGAGTATGTTGAGGAAGAAAATTTAAGAAGGTCAAAAATATATTGAGGAGATGAATTATGGATGGACTTAATACACATAAAAGCATTTTAAAAATAATACGTTGCTTAATGGATAACCATGTAGATTTATAATAATAAAACACTTGTAATGCTGCGCCAATTCCAAAATTAATAATCACATGCGCAGATTGTTATAACCAAAGCAACTACAATGAGAAAAATGATGCTAGAAGAGAGTAGTTATATGGATTGAAAGTAAGTTTTCAGGTTTATTTTGAAGGAATTGAGTGTGGGGGAGGTTCGAATGGAATTCCACAAAGATGAAGCCGAGAAAGTGAAAGTGCCGTCCGTATGTTTTTAATTTAAATTTAAAGATAATTAAAAGATTCTTTTTGTAGATCTAAGATGGCGGGAACGGTTATATGGATTGAGAAGTTTCGAAAGATGGTTATTGAAATCTAAGCTTTCAAACAATAGGTATAAGAAATTTAAAAATAATACGCTGTTGATTTCAGAGGATAGGGGTGATGTGCGAGATTTAGGAGATTTAATGACCTGCAACATTCAAGAGTAACAAATTGAAGAAGAGGGCAACCCATGCAATACTCCATTACAGTCTAATCTTGATGTCAGTAAGTTGTTAATTAATTTAGCAGTGGCATCCTCGTTCAAAAACCGTCTAACTTGTTTGATGTTACGAAAAAAACTACCCGACAGGTGTTATTAATATGCTTATGAAATATGTTTCATAGACAAAGTAGAGTAAAAAAATGACCTCAATATTTCGTACTTCAGTAGATGGAGAAATGCAGGTACTGTATGTCCAACACACATAGCTTTATTATTAGGCAGGTTTAAGCGGAGTTTTGGTCTAATGCTTCTTTATTTGCTATAAACACGAGATTAAGCATTTTATGGAACGATCTTGCGAGTTCTGTCAGAAAAAGCAAGCCCATTCATGTTGTTAAAAATCACTGAAAGAAGCCTCTATTGGAAATCATGACAATAGGTTACGACGATTTTGGTTTTAGTGCCACTGCACCTTAATTTCAAGGAAAGGTAAGAGCGAGTAAAAATTCTCCCAGACCTAAATAGAGAACTGATGAATGAAATGCATGGAATTTAGCAAAAGTGCTTGGTGGTCTTTGCTTTAGTTGAAGAAATGTTGTTGACTATCAGATAATGAAATATCGGTAGGGTATAGAGTCGCCCTCATTTTAACAGGGTCTCCGCAAACAGAATTTTGTACACTTCTTAGTTTGTGTAGGCCTAGTTAAAGGACTTTGGGGTGTGGATGCGCAAAGCTAGCCTATGCACTATAATTTATAGTATGGTTGAATAATATATCCTTCATAAAATACTTACGTGGTATTGTAACCAAAACTAAATATTGTGACACAAAAAACAATATTCAAATACAAAACAACCGGCATGTCAACTACAGACGAATACAACGGCGAATCATCGTTAGAAGTGCTTGATATTTCTGGAAATAAAATAGAAAAAAATTAAATGTATCTGAAGTAAATTTTAGAGTTTGGAGAGTGGTGTTGCTTATAATGCATTCCCGAAGAAAAACAACAGGCGCTCGTCTGAACTATGACATGAGGATTGGAAGAAATATCTGGCAAACTGCAATACTCCCTCTCTTCTGTCCTCCTTCTCTCTCAGTGAAAATTCTCTTGTTGCATGTGTGTGTCGACGTATGCTATTTAATTCCAAAATGTATACTCGATGGAGAGATATTTTGTATGTTGACCCATGATATTTTTGTAATTATAACAGTTATTTTTGTATTCAGTACTTATGTAAGGTCTTTATCTTAAGCCTTAAATACTGATATATATTTTTAGTGTTGGAACCGTGTTTGTATTATTTTTAGGACTGTACTGTGTCAATTTCCGAAATAAAGAATAAAATGAAATGAATGAATGAATGAAATAACCAGATTCCATGACTTTTGGAAAGATTAGTATTTCTACAATACTCAATCTCGTCTATAATGCTGCACTCATAACCAAATTCAATGGCTTTGGGATTGTGAAGGATAAGCAGTGGCGTACCCAGAGGGAGTGCTGAGGATCGAGCACCCCCTCCCCCTTTCAGCGGTAGAAACAACACAATTAGTATATAAATATTGGGGCTCGAGCTAATGATTAACACACCCAATTCCGAGGAAATAACTATAATATCTAGGCAGCTAATAACCTTTCAAAAATGTTTGTCAATATTCTATCAGGGTTGAGAATCCCCTTTCTCAAACCCTGGATATGCCTCTACATTAGCAAACTGCAGTACCAACTTTCTTCTATACCACTGATTTCAAAACTAGATTCCATTACTTCAAGATTTGAATGATTGGTATTAACCAGTAGTTCCTAAACTACAATACCCACTATCTTCTATACTGCTTCTCTCATAACCAGATGCAACGACTTTAGGATTAGAAAGATTAGCATTAACTAGCAAACAAACTACCTACTGTCTTCTGTACCACTGATGTCATAACCAGGTTACATGACTTTGGGATTGGAAAGATAAGCATTAACTAGCAAACTACCCACTGTCTTTTATACCACTGCTTTCATAACCAGATTTCAATTTATTGGGATTGGAAAGATTAGCATTATACTAACACACTACAGTACCCACTATCTTGTGTACCACTGCTTTCATAACCAGATTACATGTGTCTTCGGAATTAGAATGGTTAGCATTAGCTAGTAATCATACTCTCTCTCATAACCAGATATCAGGGGCGGATTTAAGTGGGGAGGATCGAACCCCCCCCCCCCCGCAAACTTAAACGAAAATATTCAACAATCACAAGACAAGAATTGATCCCTCAACACGCCGATGAGGCTATTTCCAGACATCTGAAGTCTAAAATTTCAAGGGGGAGCTTCCCCCATCCGCCCCATCCCTTTTCGAAAACTGCATCCACCCATGCTATTCCACCATGTTTTCAATTTTGAATGATTAGCATAACTATTAAAATACAATAGACCTACTTACAAAATATACTATATAGGTCTTCAAGATTTGAATGATTAGCAGCTACCAAACAACAATACTGCCTTCTATATTACTGCACTCATAACCAGATTCCATCATTTTGAGAAGATTAGTATTAATTAATGAGCTAAAATTCTATAATATGTGTACTCATAATTAATGAAATCCTTGAAAGGGCCAATACACAACCACTAAATGTAACCATCACTGAAAGAAGATTAAGATTGGCTTGGAACGTCCAAAAGACACTCAAAGAATGCCATGACATGGATACCACCAAACAGAAAGAGGAAAAGGGGCAGACCTAAACATACCTGGCGCAGGACTTCCTCGAAGACCTGAAACGATGACAATTTCTTGGGATGAAGCAGAGACAATGGCTTCAAACCGAACTAAATGACAAGAGCTTGCTGCTCGATGTGAAAAATCGCACAGGGGGAACTAAGTCTAAGTTAGTAAGTCATAATTAGATTCTAAAAGTTACGTAGTGTAGGTCTTTTAATGTTTTGAATGAATTACTGTACTATATAATTATGTAATGCGAATAGTTTCTTAATATCGCTATTTTGAATTTGTATATTGTATTTTGTATTTTTGTATTTAAACCATTTGTATTGTGTGTAACTTGTTTAATTTTTTGTTGTTCATTGTATTTTATGACATATACTGTAATGTACGGTGAGTCAATAAACTGAATTGAATTGTAATACAACGATTTGAGCCTACGAGCTGCTTGTACTTTTTGCTGTATACTAGAATACATTTATAAATAAAAACATAAAAAAAGTAACATGAGTGTAGCATTTTGTAGTATCTATAGTATTCATTGACTCTTTCAGACATACCATTTTTATGGGTTTTTACTGGTTGGCTTGAATCGTCTGGAACACGGATTTCGTGAAAGAAACATATGGCTAAACCCAAGTTGATTAAGATTAATAATATGTTGGTTATTGCTGGAAATGTATAAACGTTGATTCTCAATTTGCCGACAGTCCAACCATCTTCGCCAATAGGGACAAATGTAAGCTGTAAAACTAAACAATGAAAAGTAAACTATTTTCTCTTCTGCCGGTTGACAAAGGTGATGGCAACACATCTGAAGTCGGTTTATCTTTGTTTTTTTTTGCTAAACAAAATTCCCTCATCAGTCGGTTACAGGTTACATTGCAGATTACTAAAGCATTGTAAATTGTAAACATTGTAAACGCCAGGGCGCTTGCGTGAGTAGGGTACCCGTTGCACAGTGCTTTAAATTGAGTACGGTACCGCTAACGCCCGCGCCTTTATTACTCGTTAGATAAGGCAGTAGTCGACGGACAGAGGACGCGCTATTGATTATGAAGATTAATTAAAATAGCTCGCATCATATACTATGCAGGCTGCAAATTCAGATAAGTTGGTCTATTCAAAATGTTGGCTTATTAAAAATATGAGTATCACAGCCTGTCCAGGACGTAAATAGGCCTACAGAGAAAAGTTTGTGAGTCCACTGGAATGACCCGCGTGTTTGATAGAGACTTCAGCGTCTCATGAGTCTCCTTGCGACCCTATTTGGCTAACCAAGAGCAGCGGCCATTCGTGGTTGAATTCCTTTTCGCTATAGCATAGCCTGGGGTCTTAGACCAAATATTATTTTCACATTAAAGCCCGGGTACTTACTAAATTTTCTTGATATTTTAGGGGCATTATCATTCGAACAGACATTTATTAATGCTTATGGAAATGGTAATTAAGAGGAGAGGTTATGATGATGACATATACATTATTGAATGTTTGCACAAGACTAATTATCTAAAATCGTTTAATTCTGTATTATGTACATCAAAAATACACCAAGAATGCATCTTTTTCTGGGAGTTCTTGGTGGTTCCTTGCACCAAACTAAATTGTCTGGTTCCGCAACTGTACACATTAGGCCTACAGTTTATGCCTTCTTGGATACTTTCATATTTGAGAACATTTAGTAACTAGGTTTATGATGTCATTGACTACGGTACAACTTTGGCATTATGACTTACGAGGCCCAATGGTATACCCAATTAACTGCATAGTCACCAGACGAGATGAAGTTTGCGTTCTTTCTAATAGTGTAGTTCCCTCGCTTATGTACACTCGTGTAACAGTAATGCATCCTATAAGAAGAAACGAAGCATTGATTCAAAACTATTTACCGGTATTTTCTTATTTATTTACAATATATATTCAGTATACATGATACTTAAAAAAGCGTGAATAATTATGTAATACTGTGCATAATACATGAAATAGGCCTATACAATTTATTTACAATATATATTGTTTTTCACTATGGTGTTAATAATATACATAATAAAAAACAATATAAACTATGTAGCCTTACAGCATTGCACCGCCCGGTCAGGATAAGGCTAGGAATGTAACGTTTCAAGTTTTGGTATGGAAGTAGTGGACATTTTTTAAAAAAAATAGGCCTATCCGAGATGGCGGTCAAGTCATGTAACATGGGATACCCATTTTTCGAACTGGTCGGTCGGGGTAAGGAGGGTATATTTCAAATTCAGGGCATTTTAAGTTTTGGTTAAAGGAGAAGTGGCCAAAAAAGGTTTTTTTTTTAATATCCAAGATGGCGGCCAAGCCATATAACATGGGGTGACTATTATCGAACTCGTTTGTCGGGGTATGGTGAGGAGAGTAAATTTCAAATTTGAGAGCGTTTAAGTTTTTATATGGGAAGTGATCAAAAAGTTGGTTTATTTTATCCTAGGCAAGCAATGTGACACGGGTGAACATTTACGAACTCGTCGGTCGAGGTAAGGTAAGGAGTGTAAATTCCATATTTGAGGACGTCCAAATTGGGTGTGTAGTGGCCAAAAAGTGTTTTTTATCCGAGATGGCGACCAGGCCATATGACATAGGTTGCCTAATTTCGGTTATCTAGTGTCTTTCACTCAAATTACTACCTTCCATAAAAGCAGAAAACGTAGTTTAATGGGTGGTAATATTGTGAAAAAACGTCAAAAGTCTAAAGTTAATTAAAAAAAACAAAACTAATTAGATTTAAACATTCAGGGGTGGATCCAGGATTGTGAGTTAAGCCTGTTTTACCATAGATCGTTAATCCCAAAAACTCGAATTTGAAACGTTTTCGATCGTTAATTTTGGAAAATTAACATTTTTCACAACGATTGACATAAAAAGTGGTTACTTTCGACGGTTCTGGCATAAAAAAGGTGAACGATTTTGATCGTCAAGGTCAAACCGAATTCAATTTTAACGTTTAGGATCAGGCGCGGATCCAAGGGGGCGCAGAGGAGCGCCCCCCCCCCCTATTTTCGCCAAAACGTAGTTGCGCCCCCCCCCCTATTTTAGGTGCGCCTGGTGGAAAATTTAAAGGAAAAACCTAAGATACGAACAAAATAGGGTACCAGGTCACCAAAATGGGGATATAACCTTTTTTTTTCCTGCTCGACAGGAAAAATGCGGCAACCACGCCCACCCGGACTGGAAAAGTGCGCCCCCCCTTTCGGCGGATCCTGGATCCGCCCCCAAAAAGTGGGGGGGCCGAGCCCCTGCGGCCCTCACGGTTCCACAGGCCTTGTAATTAGTCATTTCTTTTTAGTTAATTAAAATAACTTTGGTGTTATTGTCGAAAAGTGAGTTTCGCAATTGCCATTTACGTAGGCTACTATTCTTAAAACGAACTTTTAGTCGTGCGGCGAGAAAATGGAGTGAACAAATTATAATACCACACCCACTTCAGTCC
>JAOTQE010081636.1:0-15648 GCA_025631205.1 Nesometra sesokonis
CCCCCCCCCCCCCCCCCCCCCCCCCCCAATACTGCATTTACCCTGGGTGGACTTGCAGGTTGTCCACAATGCTTTTATAAAAATCTACCAAAATTGCCATAAGTTAAGATATCATTCATAATAATATGCCAATGCAATATTCATAATTGATTTTAATAACATCATAACCAAAGGTTTAATTTGATAACCATTTATAAACAACGATATTTTACCAGCTTCTGATTTATTGATATATTACTGCTAAATATAAACACATTTCTATTGCGCAATATGTCGTATTGTTTTGATTTTCAAAAGCTATATTATCTGACACGATATAACCTACAGATGAATACGAGTGTCGTGTGGTCTGGGGATATTGATTGGAATTCGTTAGTTTAATTGTTGCAAGTGAATTATGCAAATGAACTACACATGTGTCGTTTACTGACACAAGGGCATGATTTATTCTACCAGTAGAAAATTGCTAGTAGCAATCATAGAGAATAAATCAGTGTCAGTTGTAGCGAGGGTGGATCCAGGATTTTATGAAAGGAGGGGTGCCATATTTCTTGATTTTTGTATTCAAGAAAAGGGATATTCTTTCTATTTTGATATTTTACCAATACTGTAGTGCAAGAGTTCAGAAATTTCAATAATCTTATTTTTAGAAAATTATAGGGCGTGCTTAATATATTGGGAAGAGGAGCTCACAGGTACCTTTCATAAAAAGAAAATAAAATTGTAAAATAATACAATACATCGAACATTACACCTGAAAAAATATTTGCCAAGCACAACTTTTCTAAAAAAAAAATTTTGTCTGTTAATTCATATTTTTGTTCTAATTTCTGGATAAGTTTATGTATTTATAACAATTTTCAGCATGATTATTGTATTTAGTTAATGATTTAAAAAATGCACACAACAGAACACAATCCTGATTTTGAGATTACTTTGTTGGTTGAGCTTGAGCACAAAAAAATGTTTTTGGTGAATTTGAACTTGGAGTGTTTTTACAAGGTAGACCCTACGATACCAGACATTTGGCCTTAAATTCCATACTGCACACCCCTCTGAAAAGGCTTGCTGGGGCCTGATATTAATACACGAATCTACATACAAACGGGAGGCCTTCGAATTAGAGCGCAATACCAGTTTAGTTGATTGCTTCAGTAGGCCTTGGGGCTATAAATTTATACAGTTAATGTACATACGATAGTTGTCTACAATTTGCTAATCATTATACAAAACAAATAGGGCAACTGGGAAGTATGGAGGATATTTTCATTATATTTTATATTTATTGCTTGTATTTTATGTGTAAATATAGAGAAGCACAACTTAATATGTAAATATGGCACCATACAGTATACGACCACAAACAATTTGTAGCTTCTCGTTTTCATATTTAATGAAATACAATGTAACCCATAGACCTCTGCAAAATTTTTCTACTCTATATTCTCCCATCTGCCTATAAGTCGCTCTTGATTTTACAATTTTTATGTGTCAGACCCTAGGCCCTTCAAACAGGCTCAATTGCAGGATTTACAATTTACAAAATTTTTGTTGCATGGTTTAGAAGCGGAACTTAGAACCTCACTTATGTTCTTGTTTTTGTTGGTGTTGTTGCAACCATAACTTTAGAAGCATCCAGCATCGCCAGTTTGTGCATGACATTTTGTACACAAATTAGACAACATTTCTAACAAATGTTTATCGCCCATTTCTTAAGTTACACCCCAGAGTGTCCCCTAGACCCCAAAACTAAAAAAAAAAGTTTCACAGGGGAACAGTAAAAAAATACTCTAAAATAGAACTGGAGGTATCACATGCTTTAGTAGCACAGTCAGTTTTACATATCGTTTGACACGACCATTCTAATAAGGCAAAAGTTGTTAGTTTGATTCCCATTTTGGGTGACATAATACAGTAATTTTTTTTTAATACAAAATATGTTCATCCATTTTTCAATTTTAGAATAGTTTTCGTTTCACCAGGGAGCATTAAAAACTCTAAAATAAAACTGAAGGTATCACATGCTTAGTGGCACAGTCGGTTAAGAATATAATCGTTTAACAAAACCGTTCTAATTAGCGTTAGTTCGGCGATTCCTGTTACGGGCGATGGAGTACAGTTTTTTTTTTGTTCATTGTTCTCCAATTTTAAAAATATTTTAGTGTGTACGAATGAACATTCTAATAAATGATTTTTAGCTAATTTTAGCTAATCTCTTCCAGCCTTGTCAAAACTAAGTCTTTAGGATTTGTATTGTGACGAATGCCACTAGGGGTAATTAATAGTGGAATAATGCTTTTACAACCCGAAGTTACAGTGAAACTGCGGACCTGGTGAGCGGTCACTCTTGTTAAAACATTATTTTGTCTGTTTTACAGGCAGGAAAGAAGCAGTACCATCCAACCTGTGCAAAATGTGGTCGTTGTGGGTATTATTTTATTGAAGGAGAAGATATGTTTGTCCAAGGTAACTTTAATTACGACTCTTTATTTTCATCATTGACATCATAATCTTTGCCAGTTTTATCATCTTTGACAACATCATCATCATTAGCAACAAATTTTCTATCATGATTGTGGCTGATTTTATTATCATTAGCATCTTTATCACATGGAACTTCCATAGTTGTTACGTAAATTACCGATTGTTGAGGATGGATTAAAATTGCTGTAGAAATATTCCACATATATAAAAATTTAAATAACAATTAGATCCAGATACTTAATTTTTGTCTTTAAAACAATGTTAAAAATGCAGAACATCAGCTGACAACGGATGTAACACATCCGAAAGTACTCCTGAGGTTCATAGTGCAGAAGTATAAATTATCAATTTTGCAATGTAAAAAAGAGTAACTAAAGGTGAACATAAGTCCATAATGAACTTGCATTTACAGCAGACAAGTCCTTAACTCTGTTTTCCTGTCGATCATAGAGTTTTGGCGAGTTACGTGAAGTTGAGGGAGGCTCATCTTCAACAATTTTGAACTCAACGATTAACAAGTCTGTATTTTAATTTTTAAGTGTTTAATGAGATGGGCCTCCAGTGGGTGAAGTTTTGGCAAATCACATACTATGGAACGCATTTACAGCCTGATGATTATTTTTCCACAGGTTAAATCGGAATCTCTACCTTGAACTAAGACATTGCAAATTTTGAGCCATTTCTTTTTGTTGCAGCTGTAATTAGCGCATTTTGTTATTTGCATCTCCCATGTTCCCAGTTATCTCTACTTTTGGGTGGATTGAGGCATACTTAAAGTGTCTTGATAAAGAACAAAAACAGATATCAAGAATTTCAAATTCAGGACCTTTGTGACTGGGATTCTGAACCACAACTGTTGCGACAACTGCTCTCAATAAAAGCTAGTTTGTGTAAATAATCAAATGCTTTGATATTAAGATTTTCAATAGCATGATTTTTATCTTTTTTTGTTATTGATTTATTTATTTTATTTCAATTAGGTACTGAAATTTGGCATCCAAACTGTAGGAAGGCTAATGGGTACATTGATAAAGTAAGTTCTGAAACAGTCTATTATTTGTTTTGAAGTAATTAAATCCAAACAACCATTATATCTTTTCAATCTTTTAAGTTTATACATCCCCACCCGACGTCTTCTCGACGTCTTCGTTCTGAAAATCAATTTCTACTTTTTGTTCCTAATTACAAGACAAAAACCTATGGTAATAGAACTTTCTCCTTTGCTGCATCGTCCATGTGGAACAAGCTACCTTTATCCTTAAAGCAGTCTGCAAACATTGAAATATTTAAGTCTAATCTAAAATCATCTATTTAATTTATAAATCAATCTCTAAAATGTAAAAATGCGCTACCATGTGCAAGTTGTATGGCTGAGCAGTTAAGGTAAAGGAACTGTGAGCCACAGCTACAACAACAGCATGGGATAGAGACCTGCTAACACCATGGTGGAGCAAGTCTTCTTGGATAAAGACTATAGTATAAAATGTAGGCCCAGTGTAATATGGATCATGTGCACTATAAAGAACCCAGTACATCTTTCGAGATTGGGTTACCATACATTACTCATACAACCTCTCCTGTGGACAGAGGAATGAACACCTGTATCGGCCAGCAGGACATGATGTGACCCTAAGGGGCATAGAATGTCATATGAATGTGTAACATCTGGTACACAGCGCCATGAGACTTTATTGTGTAAGGCATTATATAAACCTAACTATATTACATTAAATTACCACTAAGTGACAAATCGTGACAATTGTTGTTTTGTTGTTATACTGGTAACGCAGATGGCAATTGCAAAATAAAGACAATCATGATTTCACTTACTAATTTTCATATTCCTCGCATTCATTATTAAATAATTAAATAAATTTATTTCAAAATTAGGAATTTGACTGAATTATTTGTAAAGTAAATACATAAATAGAAAATAAAATTAAATAAAAATTTTTTGGTAAAATTGCAATTTGCCATTTTCTATGAAGAGCGACTATAATATATCATTGGAAATATTTACTGAATGCTTTTAGCTCCAGATCGATAAAACCTCTTTAAGTACAAACATGTTTTGCCGACTATTTCATTAAGACAATGATTATGTGCCAATAAATCTTTAAGTGTATAAATAGAATTTGGAATACTAGACATAATCTGATCTAGTTTATAAGTGTATTTCAAATAATATTGGCAACATTTCATTTAATTTAATTAGTAAATTTATTCTTAAGTCGTTATGTCTTATTTTGTGTTTATCATCATGTAAATTCGAAATTTTAAATTTGAAAATTTACAATAAAAATCTGCGAAGTTATTCCTCTATGCACGACATACAAATTTTTGACTTGTAACATCCGATTATATGTAGGTCCTAATAACAGGTAAATTTGATGCCACTGACTGCTTGTATTAATTTTCATCTAAACTGACCATTTTCATATTATACTAAAAACATTCATATGTGCGATTAATAATACATTAAAAGACTATGATAATGATAAAGATGTAAGAAACAAAGCTAAGGTACGACATAGTGACGCCAAGGCACATGCATTAAATATTTACAACAATAACATACTACCTGTTTAAAACATGAAAAAGCTTTGTAATTTATTATTAAGTCCAGAATAAGCCTGCTATAGGGAAATATATTGTTATTATTAAACAGGCTTTCCATGATGTATTAATCAATGTATAATTTGTAGCATGTATCATTAATTGGAATTAATTTTTTTTTCAGTTTTCAGAATCAAGTAAGAAGGAGAATGCTGTACTCTATGATTACAATCAGAATAATCCTTTTGTAAGAGGCATACATTTTCAAATTAATAATTATTTAATACTGAATGCCTTTGAGAGAGATACCGAAAAATATGTTCGAGCTGTGGCAAAATATTGGACGAATTGAAGATGAGTTCAATTATTTTGCGACAGCGAGTACAACGTTTTTCGCTATCCCCGAAAATAGGCATTTAATATTATAATTTTTATTCAATAAAAATAATTTCAATGTGGAAGCTTTAATTATAACGACAATGGCAACCGACAAATGAAATGAAAGGTACTTTGAAAAACCTAAATTTAAAGTTATTGCAGTAAACTAAATAATCATTCATTATGATTATTCATCATTCCTGATGATGACATAATTTATGTCGAAATATTGAATCTTGTCACGATGGCGTGTATCTCATTGCTTGGAGTATGCATTATACTTTCTTACTAATAATCATGATTTGGTGAAAACCACAAATTTTAGTAAAGTTGTTAATTTCGTATGTGGTGAGCACCTCATCCACCACAGGTTGGCTATCGTCCTTGACTAATTTTTTAGGATTTTATATAGTGCTCTATACAAGTTCTATACATGATATAAATCAGTGCATTGAGACAACAACCTTCTAGGTTACCCACTACTACACCACTCCTGGTAGAGGAAAACCAACTATAAAACATGCCATGCTCAGGGCTTCCAAGTCTCCAGGATTACCCTGGAGTCTCCAGGAATTTTATCTCCCGGGCTTCAGGAAAAACCCAGTTTTCTCGAGGAATTTTAATTTTTAAATGGAGTTTATATAATTTCACTTTAAAGCCGTTTTCCTGTCGATCATTATTGCAAAATCGCCGATTTGAAACGGCGTTTTGAATCATTATAAAAAAGTTAAAAAATCAACTATAAAATTCAAATCACACTAGACTGCTATAATTCCGCTATTTACTATGTCGTGCGTAACGAAATTTGTAAATCTTCGCAACGAATTAAAATCGCAATAAAACAAATTTAACGAACTTTTCAACTGCAATTTTTATATGTTAGTTAGATAATTGTATATTTCATGTTCTAAAGCAACTTACAACTTCCGAAAATATAATAAATAAACAAAATGTGTGATTTATTTTTTTCTGGACCCAAAACATTTAAATTCTTGTCGCGGCCAATGTTGCCTCGCGAGCACCCAAATTTAACGATCCAAATCGTCAAAGTTGAACTCGGTTTAACTTTAACAATCCAAATCGTCAAAAAATTTTTAACGTCAAAAGTGACCCCTTTTACTGTCGATCGTTGTAAAAATTGTCATTTTTCAAAATTAACGATCGAAATCGCCGTTTCAAATCGCCGTTTTTTTGGAATAACGATCGACAAGAAAACAGGCTTAAGATGCCCATAAAGTACTCAAAAACAGTTACGAAGGCTGGCAAATTCTCCAGGAATTTTTGGTTTTACAACTTGGGAGCCCTGCATGCTCAAAGACACAAACGAGTTGGTTTAGAACTCTCAACCTCTTGATTGGACGGCCAGTATCTTAATGCACTACATGCTTTGAATTGCATGTTACAGTACCTTTCTTGCCTTGAATTCATCTTCTCAACTCCTTCACCTGATGTCAAGTGATCTTCATTGACCAGATTATCTTGCCACATGATCAAAGTGATTACTTGTTAAGTAAGACTTTAAAGCCAGATTAGAAATTGAGAGGTCATTGAAATGCTTGTCCAAAATGTATGCATCTGTGAAATCCTTCCCTTTGAAAAAAAATAACACCCTCTGACTAGGTAGATCTACCATGTTAAATTACTAGGGAGATCTATCTAGAACCACAGAGAACTACCTAGTAAGGTAGTATATAATTACCCTGTCTGTTGATGTTATTAATGCCTTAAGGTTTATTTCAAATAATATCTGTATTTTCCTATGTATACTTGTAGAGCATTGCTGACCATCCTTGGTAATATCTCTTGATAGTGTATTTTTATAGGGTTAACCCTGTTAACTACCTTTATCTACCATGTTAACAGGGTTTTTTTTTCAAAGGGTTTCCCAGTATTCATTAGGTTAAATTTGTTATAAATCAACAGTAATGTTATCATTTACTGCCATTTGCTTTATTAATTGTTTTAGTAGAACTGTCTTCTGGTTCTGAACATGCAAACACATTATCAGATCTACCTCATCTTAGGCCATATTTCCACAGGAATTTCAAATTATCCGATAAAATGATCCAATCAAATCAATTTAAAAAAAGGAACTGCACAAACTTAATGCAGACTATAATGCATTGCGAGTTCATTAACTTCTGGTGAATTTTTGGTGATTTCCATTTTTCTCTATTGACACCCTGGTGCACCACGGTGAAGTTGTTGCAAACGATCAAGTTTGACCCCCATGCCAAAGGTAAAAAATTATTGCATTTGGGTCAATTATCAGATAATTATCTCCCATCAGAATAGGTTAAACACCTGCAGCACTTTTATCGGATAATTTGTATCGCGATAATTTTGTTGATAATTTTTTCCTGCAGAAACACGGCCTTATATACATCGAGAACCCAATAACTGTAAAATTGTCATTTGTATGGCTGAGTCGTAATGCAGGGGAATTGTGAGCCATAGCAAAAACTACAGCATAGGTTCAAGGTTTGCTTGCACTTGGTCCTGACTATAAACTGCAGTTCCAGTGTACACAAATGGCTCATGTGCACTATAAAAAACCCAGTACATTCTTTAGATGAATAGGGGTTACAGCGATCGTGTCCACACACGATTGCTGTTGTGGACAGAAGATGGAGCGCAAGTACAAGCCAGTACTTGCTGCTCAAAATGATGTGATTCTTAGGGGAGTAGAAGTCATATTGAATGTGTAGCATCCAGTCAACAGACACTCTTTTGAATAATGCAGCGATACACAATGATCTACATTACATTAAAATAATCTCTCTGACTGAATGGGTAGGACACTCTTATAATGTAATGTAATTTGATTTACATAGCGCCATATTGGATAGTCTCAAAATGCTTTGGAGTGGATGTTACACATTTGCATGATTTTCTACTGACTTTAGGGTCACGTCATGTCATGCCGCAAGTACTGGTTTGTACTTGACAACTTGCCAAGGGGTTGTGTGTGGACCAGTACACAGACCTAACCCTCACTCTTCCTTAAAAATGTACTGGGTTTTTTTTATAGTGCACACTGTACACAGGGCCTACAGTTTATAGTCCTTTTAACCATGCCAGTGTTTTTTGGTTGATTGGTTGAACTTGGTTCATTTCCCGTTAAGTGCAGTGTTCAGTTCACCATCTGTAGGCCTACCTGCTTAAAATGAACCTGGAAAATGTGGTGTGGGAGAAATTTGACTTCTTCGACTAGGTATAAAGTATTGCATGATGAGCTCTCAACATACACTATGGAATTTTATAATATTTTTTTTTAATTGTTTAATTTACAGGCTTTCTCGCTTAATGTCTCCAATATGCCAAAATCAAGAACATGTTCTTCCAACAGCTTAAATCCACAAGCAATGAATTACACAAACAGTTACATGTCCCGTGAAACCAACAATGGGTCATACTTGTACCCGAAGTCCCCAAGGACTCCGGAGGCACCAATTACTCCAAATTTCCACAGACCAGGTTTGTAATTGTTTTTTACTCTAGTATTGATTTGTAACTGTATTGATTTCAAGGTAAAATTTAAGCAACCATATCTACAAAAATAAATAGTAAGAAATGTGCATGCTTTGATGTATCCTAGTTAATAGTTTAGTATTTGTTCTATAAATGCACACAATTTTCTCACTCCCATTTTTAAGAAGCATAGTCTCATATTATCATATAAAATCAGTATTGTTATTTATTACCCATAAGGGTAAGTAAAAGTATAAAAATTATGAATACCCTCACTAACTTTTTAAAATAGGTCGTTCTCTGATTCCAGTATTTAGTGTAGTTTTCTAGAAATTGCAACTCATCTTTTACCTCACCAGAAAGGCAATTATTATACAATCTTTCATCGGGAGCATGTTTTGATCTTTGACTTTGGGAAATTCGTTTGGCAATAGTTACACTTACAGTATTTATTTATTCTTTCTTTATACACTGCAGGTACAGTACTAAAGTAACTTATACAAATACATAAAAAGAAAAAATATTTACATACAATATACTGTTAATATAAAAGTATTGAAATAACATAAAAACCAAAACATGTATAAAGTATTTAAAAGATGTATTATTCTGATATTACATGTGGTATTAGCTCATTCAGGTAAACCTAGTGGTCCTGAAATTCATAAATTTATAAAACCAGGGGCGGATGCAGACTTTTCGAAAAGGGGTTCGGTAGAGAGTCAAAGTTTAAGGGGGTCCAGGGGCATGGTCTCCCGGGAAATTTTGGTATTTCGATGTCCGGAAATGGCCTCGGGGGTATGTTAAGGGATCAATTCTTGCTGAATATTTTCATTTCATAGACATTAATAGATGTTAATTAATATTGATATATTTTACTTTCCGAAAAGGGGAGGGGGGACGGCCCGGTCTCCTTAATTCCGCCCCTAAAACTGCAAAAAAATGAAAGGCTCAGAAAAATTGAGGTCTCTACAGTAATTCAATAGTTATCACTGCATGCATACTTGTAGATGCTATTTCATCATTCCACTGTAGCCACCCTGTGTAATATCTTTCTTTTTTTAAATAATTGTTTATCACCACATACTTTGGCTTGCAGAATTCACAAGGATGGGTAAATAGATTTTAGTCAATTAATGCATCATTTGTAAATAATTCTTATAATATTTTTTTGCATTTTCTGTAATCACATCTTGTTCAACACTTTATATTTTACATGTATTTTATTTTTGACTTGAGATTAATGCTAGTTACTCTTCTTTCATTTATTTTTAATATTTGGTAATTTACTCGTATTTAATTAAAAGGTTCTTAGATTAACCACAGATAATAAAGTTACTCTTATTGAAATACACACCATTGTGTTGGGATTGAATAATTGGACAGATCAGACATACATGAAAGTAGGGTCCAGAAAAATACACATAACTTGTAAAAAAGGTATACCGTGCCCTTTTTTACAATTTACTGTGCCAGATTTGACATGCAGGAATTTCAACATGGCAACTACACAGAAGATAATGGATGAAAAATAATGTGGTAAATAAATAAAGCCCACGTACGTCTTTTATCAATCAATTAATTATTAGTTGTGTGTTACATGATGGTGGTTAATACCGATAAACCTAAAAAAAAATTGATTGATTATTTCTCTCATGATTAAATTCAGTTAGGACTAAAGCTAGCTCAAAACCTCTGAAAAAAAATTTGATGAATAAATAATCTGTATTATAATTTCCTTTAAAATAAAATACAAGTTTAATAGGGCACTATGTCAGTCATGTTGTTTACTTGATTTTCTCTTGCCATTTGCGTCAGGTAACATGAGTTTCATAATGGTACTCTCAGACTTAAAGTGGAATATGTTTGTTTTTCTTTTACAAGCTGAGAAGGGAACCTCAAATTCTTGTGGGAGGACATCTCAGACCCTGCTGACACTCCTGAATCTGCCCTGGCACATTCAAGAATCAAACACTATGTGTGTATTTCAGTACTTGGAGTATGAATCATACTCACTGTTTAAAATAATTTTAAGCTAACAATGCATGTATGTACGTTTAAAAATGAATATATAAAGTACAATATTGATAGTACAAGCACGTGGTTTAAATGGTGGTTTAGTTTTACCTTTTCAACCATTTCTTGATAATAAAATGTTTACAATTTTCTTTTGTATGTCAAGACATGTTGCTTCAATTTACATGTTTTTCTTTTGGGGAAATGACTAATACTCTTGAGTTTCTTGGTTGCCAAGTTTCTCTCTATATTCTTTAAAAAATTAAGAAAGTTCCTTTGTGATGAGACTAGAATACTGTATGTTTTATTTACCTGAAAGTTTATGTCTCTTTTGCAATTGTATTCAGCCTTGTTCTGGGATTTATTACATTTATTGCCAGAAGGAATGAAATAAAACCATGCATAACTTAATTTGTTAAAGTTATCAAAATGGTTTTGTTTAAAATAACAATTTCTTTCTATAAAGACCTTATTTGGCAGTCTTGAAGATTGTCAAAGAGCCAGTCTTTGTAAATATTAAAGAATAAGAATTTTGTGTTTTTTGATGTAGGGTAGCTAGGAGTAATGCAAATCAGACAATATCGCATGAGTTTTGCTAAATTTAATATAGAAGTTAAATCAACACTACAGTTCTTGTTGCAAATGTGGGACTCAAACTGACTAATATGCTTGGTCTGTGACATGCTAGGAAGGGCAACACAACCATTCCTCATTTACATAAGTCCTAGGTGGCGGTGGTGGCTGTTGTAAATTTGAATGCCTGTTTTCTTGTCAATCGTTATTCCAAAATTGCCGATTTCAAACGGCGTTTTGATTCGTTATAAAAAAAGTTAATAAATTAACGATAAAATTCAAATCACGCTGGACCGCTATATTTCCGTTATTTACTACACTGTGCGCAACGAAATTCGTAAATCTTTGCGACAAATTAAAATAGTAATAAAACAAATTTAATGAACTTTTCAACTGCAATTTTTATATCCTGTATTAGTTAGATAATTGTATATTTTATGTTCTGAAGCAAGTTACAACTCTCAAAAATTTAATAGATAAACAAAATGTGTGATTTATTTCTAGGCCAAAAACATGTAAATTCTTAACGCTGGCAATGTTGTCTCGCGAGCACCTAAATTTAACGATTCAAATTGTAAAAGTTGAACTCAGTTTAACTTTGACGATCCAAATCGTCAAACTTTTTTTAACGTCGAAAGTGACCCTTTTCCTGTCGATCGCTGTGAAAATTGTCATTTTTCCGAATAACGTTGTTTTTTGGAATAACGATCGACAGGAAAATAGGCTTTAAGCTGATAGAAAATGCTAAATCCCTAGCATCACATGTTGATTCAACTCGGCTAAACTGGATGTAGGCACTGTGCTACACTCTGAACTGTTGTGATCCTTGGTTCCCTGTATGTACTCCTTTACTACTCAAAAGCAAGTTAACATTACACCATCTTTGTTGAGGTTTCGCAAAGTTAAAAAATATAAAAACGCAAACAGATACTTCATAAATTCTTGTAACATTTACCGGGGCGGATCCAGGATCGTCTGAAAGCCGGTGCACAAAATTCCTGGCCAGGTGGGCGTGTCCAGGGATTCAAAGCAATAAAACTGTTATTTGTGTGTATTTCGACTACCTTACGCTGTAGTTGTCTGCAGTCAGTATGTATCTTATTTTTTGAGAAAATTTTTAGAGGCGGAGCATGTAATTTATGAGGGGCCGCACATGTATTTTAACGATATCAGAGGGGGCGTGCGCCGAATGCGCCTCCCCCCCCCCTATATCCGCTCCTGGTTTAGATAAAACACCTTGAATTCCTGTCACATTTGGTGAATATATTAGGACGATCATCAACGATTCGTAGGTGGAACATATTTATTTTTTAACACATTTAGCACCTTTCAAAAATTGAAGTGTGATGTATCCGTTTTTTGTTTTCATATTTCGTAAATTTGTGAAACCTAACTATTAACCATCAAATGGAACCCATTGGAAATAAGTCCACTTCCGAGTTTTGTGGGTTACTCCTTGATATGTCACCAAATTAATCAAAACAAGCAAGAAATGGGGAGCCATCGATAAGCCTCTTCTTTTTGGGCAATCCACCAGGCATGTGTTTGCCTATTTGTATGAGTTCTTTGCCTGGAATGTCTAATAAAGACTTATATAACATATTGATATCTTAGTAATTAATTTCTTATATTTTATTTCTATAGATTCAAATCCACAGCCTTTTATTACTGCACCAAACAGAAGTCAAACTGATTCCTGGCTTGCCAAAAGTAAGTTTATTTCTCAGGTAGTTATTTTTTCTTGTGGTATGTTCCGGCACACAGTGTAGAGGGGTCGAAATTTGTGGAAATCAAATTCCTGGAGATAGTATTATGAATGCCAGAACCATAGTTTATGTGTACAGGTACCTAACTTACAAGCTTGACAATTTCTTTATTAAAAGCAACAAACACAAAAGTGCTACGTGGACCTAGTCCTGTAGTGGATATCCACTAAAAAAAGACTTGCCTTCTATGAGACTTGAATCTGGGTATGTTTTCAATCCATCCCATCACTGTTTTCACCAATGTAGAGGTCAGTAATTTAACTCACTGGAACTGTTCTTAATTGGTTTTAATCTGACATTCCATTTCATATTATAAAATAAATGCCACATCGTCACTCTAGAATGCGTTATTTTTAAATTTATTTTAATTTTAGGAAACAAACCAAAACCAGCTAGGATGTCTGAAATTTTGATGACAAAACAGCCCCCTCATCTGGACAAAGATCTATCTGAATGTATCATCAATGAATCCAGATACCCTGCTTCTGCAAAACCACCAGAAGGAGTACCAGCAAAGATAGAGCGAGAAGACTTCCCAGCACCACAAGTCTACTTTGACCGCTATCGCAGTAAGTCTGAAGGCTTTCTGGCAAAGAAAGAGGAAGAAGAATTTGAGGATGTTGTCTCAAGGGTTTCTTCGCCTCTTGGTAGAATGATCTTACGAGAGGAGTTTGATAGGGAAAAGGAACAGGTTGTTGACCCCCGGACTGTCTCGCGTACCCCGTCTGGAAAATCAGAGCCAGCACGGCAGTTGAGATATTCATCATCATCACAATCAAGTAAGTAGTTAACAAAAGTATAGTGTTTTTATTTTGGAGAGGTGATCTCAAAATGTGGTATTTTTCACTTGCATCAGGGTTATATAGGAACAAATAATGTGAAAAGATTTATAGGGTGAAAAAATACCAAAATATGTAATTGCTAAATGTGAACTCTCACCACAAAATGAGTCACATCGTAGGTGAGATCAAATTGAGATAATCACCAAAATAGGTCTAAAGTCAAATTTTTGAGAAATTTAGTTTAAATCAATTATTAGTACTATGGTACTTATACTTGATTAAAATATACTTTTTAGTTCAGTTTCCATGTAGTAATGCATCCTTAATACACATATTCAGAGATTTATAGTCTTTTAATTGTTTATTTTTAGATTTATCTATGGGGATTTTCTCAAAATCGTATTTCCATGCATGAAAAATTCAAATGCTCATATCTTGAGATACATTATTCAATGAATGTCATTATCAACAATAGCTCAAGATTGCAGTAGCTGTGGACTCACTTTTCTCCAGTTTCCATCAAATACAATACCACTCTCCTTGAGGAGATGGTTGAAATGCAAATTAATTATGCACCGTCTTTTGGATGGGACATTAAGCCATTGGGCCCATGTGCAACATGGCTCATTAAAGAACGCAGTGTACTTTTCGTGAAAGAGTGGGGGATTGTCTTTCAGTAAACTGACCAATCACCACCAGAAGGACCTCTGGAAACAAGTCTATGGACTTGGTGGGTTGTCCTTTGTGTATCAAACAAAAGTATTCCGAACCAAATGAATTATAGGTTAACTGTGTGTGTTTTTAAACATATATGAAATATCACTAATGTATTTAGCCAAAATGTCAGGAGATATGAAAGTTTAAAAAAACACTCAAACCCTGATGTCGGTTTGGTTGGGCTTTGGCAACAGAGAGTATTTTTTAGACCTTTGGTATTAACCTTTAAATTCATCTTTCATTTTCAGATGCTCTTAGGAATCGATGGTCATCAGGTGAGGGTTGGCATGACAACTGTTTGTCTGTGAATCCTACTTGTGTTCTGTTACTTCATTTTTTTGTGGTTTTTTTAGTATACACTAATATTAAATTTCTTGAAATGCCATGAAAACTATTCTTGATTTAGGTGGTAAGTGGTAGTGTCATTGTGCAATTTGGGGTTCAGAACCAGTTGGTAAAAATGAGAAATATACAAGAACATATTTTAAACATTCTTCCTAATCTGACACAAGTTACTGTGTACAATAACCAACAGACAAAGTTCTGTACTTGGAGGAATATTAAACACTGCTCAATGACAACATACAGTGCCACCCTCTAAGCCTCGTAATGAGACTTGGTTAGAAGGCATGGTTTCAGTGACATGAAAACTCGCTATGGATTTGACATAAAATATTTTTTTAAATATACCCTTGGTCTCAAGACTATTAATTTCGAAGCTTGTGTTTCACTCAATTTTTCTTCCTTCAGTGCCGGTGCTTATTTTTCCCATTCACATAAACTTGCCATACAAAAGTAAGAACATTACAAGGCGCAACTGTAAACCAAGTCTGTGATAAAATCAATGAAACTGAACTGAAAGTTACAAATGCGATCATACATATTGGAACGAATGACTGTAGCTC
>JAOTQE010081647.1:0-15644 GCA_025631205.1 Nesometra sesokonis
CAAGCAATGAGATACACGCCATTGTGACAAGATTCAATATTTCGACATAAATTATGTCATCATCAGGAATGATGACAATTAATGTCACAATATTGAATCTTGTCATGATTGTCAGATTTAATAGCAATAGATTACTGCAGTAATTGCAGTCGAATATTGTTGACATGACCCCTAAAACATTTGGATTGTGATGAACTCCTGATGTGTACATGCATGGCTTGATTAATAAACATATATAATGATAATTATTAATAGTTTACAGGGGTGGATTTGGTGGGGGGTGGGAGCCCCCCCCCACCCTATTATCATCAAAACATAGTTGCGCTCCCTATTATATCAGGTGCGCCGGATCAAAAATTTACCAAAAAACCCCAAAATACGTCTAAAACACGTTAACAGAGCATCAAAATGGGGAAATAACCTTTTTTTTTCGTCAGGAAAAACTTAACAATCACACTCACCCGGACTGGGAAAGTGCGCCCCTCCCCTCCTTTTGGCGGATCCTGGATCCGTCACTGCTTTAGGAAGACATATGATTAAATTATATTTATTAAGTTACAAATCATAAAATCATTGTGCTAAAATGCATTAAGGCTCAGTGTTTGGTTGTTTAATGTGAACCATTGTTCTTTTTCTATTTAGTTGAGGGTCAATATGAGACAAGTTAAACTTCTAGTTTTGATTCTCGTGATGGTTATATTATTTTTTTCTATTCTGTTATTTCTTCTATTATGTATATTTGTATACCATACAAGTTATACTTTTACTTTTGATCCTCTTGATGGTTCTATTATTTTGTATTCTATTGTTTCTTATATGATATTATGTGTATACCATTACTGAATAAATATTGAGTGATCGATTGCTGGGATGATAATATAAAAACCATGTGTCATGCTGAAGCACAATTTTAAAATTTATGGGCAAAATAGTAAATAACATTACATTGCATTCAGGTAGATGACATACAGAATAAATCACATTCCAACTTTTACAGGATGCCTTCTTTGACAAAGAGTGGAGAAGATGAAGAGGAACAGAAAAGAAAGATAAAAGAGGAATTGAAATTTGTCCAGAATCAGATACAGTGCAGAAAGGTATAAAATGTGATATTAATCATCTTGTTGTTGACTAACATTAATTTGATCTGCTCAGTTCAATACCAATGTACAATCTGTTTGGTATTAGCTTAAAGGCCCGGTCATACTATCATCGACAACGGTACCGATAATTCGATGACGATATATCGGTACCGATAAATCGGTTTCTTTGCGGTCACACTAGCAAAAAAATCGATCTGCTAATACGATACCGACAGTACGTTACCGCGCGAAAACCGCTTTCTAAGGTGTTCTAGGCCGGCATGACAACCTAGCCTAGAAACCATCCAAGCATAGGCCTAGGCTATGACGGTCCTGATACTCACCACTCATTCCTATTCTGTCTCCTATTTCTTTCCACACATCTCTTTTTTCATTATTTTTAAATTGTACATGCGATTTGGTGTATAAAATCTCATTTCTCTCCATAATTAATAACTTAATTCGGTTATCCATCTTGATTGTCGATCGTGTTTACTACAAAACCGCCGCCCCGCAGCTTGATAAAAAGGTCCCCTTCTCTGATTGGCTGAATGTTTTTATCGCTCCCGATTTCTAGAAAAAATACCTCCAAAAGCGATTCCACCAATGCGATACCGATACCACTGACGATCATCGCATTGGTTTTGAGCTAGTGTGACCGCATCCGTAAATTTACACTACACCGATAATTTGTATTGGTATCGATATATCGGCATCAATATATCGGTAGTGTTATCGGTGATAGTGTGACCGGGCCTTTTACGTCCATTACATACATACATGCATCTTTCATCATATTTGTCATAAACAAAATTTTGATGGTCACCTCAAGGCAAGTTTGCTGGTAACTGCAATTCATTACAACCCTGAATCTAATCTATTCAAAAAAGTCTACCCCATAAAACAATTCTAAACTAAAACCTGCTCCTTAAACTAAATATGGTTGGCCGTTGGCTCCGAAGAATTCATCCGCCCTTTGATTCAGCTATTATTTTTTTTTGCTACGGGGTGACCATTTGCACCCTCCCTCTTCAGTGGTGTCTAAAGATCACAAAATGGGGTTACCAGATTAGTCTATTGCAAACAATGAGTTTTTGAAGTTCAAACAATATTCATCTGTGACAAAAGGAGGGCCTGATATAATTTCTAGCCTGTGTTCTGCTTATGATTAAGAAAATTTTAGACTCAAAATTTTCTTTGACAAAACTTTGATATGCCTATATATGGTCATGATGACGTCACATCATTACCATACATGAACATGTCCTTCCCATATATGGGTATATCAAAGATTTTTGTCAAAGAAAATGTGATAGTCTGGACACAGCTTTTGGAACCAAACTGAAAATAGTTAGATATCCTTAAAGAATTTTTAAATTCTGTAGGAAAATGTTGCTTTTTCTGGAGCTTGGAGATGAATCAAATATCCTGGGGACGCCTGGGCAATCATGAAATAAGTCCACTTTGGACTTTTGTGAGTTATCCTTCTTTTTTTACAACACCAAATAAATTAAATCTAAAAAAAAATACAAATATATCTTAGAAATTTATATTCTATTGATTTGTGCTATTTTTGTATAGGATGCTACAGATATCCAGTTAGTGGATCGTGAGAGTAAAGCAATTGCTGAACATATTATCTCATGCAAGGTTGACTCTAAAGTGCCGGAGGATGGAGCACAGAATGACCTGGTCACTCACATCCTGATGGAAGATCAGGTCAATATGAGACCTGATGCAAAGGTAAGGAAGAACTTAAATCAATTAAATCTCCCAAAACTAATCACTGTTAAGCTGTTTTTCCAGACAGTTTGGTTTAGAGAAGTAAGCATGACTTGTCTCTACACATTTATGAAAAAACCCAAATGGTACATTTGTCCCTGCTGAACGAAGTTCGACTATGAAGTGGGCTCTGTACGTAGATGTGGATATGTGTTTCCCTGTGTGCTCGAAATGAGCTCCTGCCCAGTCATTTCTAGGTTGATTTTGATTGTGATTGCTGTACCTGATAAAGATAATGTGGGGCTTCCTAACCTTTAAACAAATTTTTGAATTCATGAAAAATGCTACTTTTTTGCTAATTTTGTTGCTTTTTTTGATGTAAAATAAATCTAGTTGATCGATGTTGGTTTAATATCTTTTGCCATTGTCACTCTTAAGATCTGGAATGGCCTACAATACATATATTTGAGGTCTCACCTCAAAATGAGTCACATCGTAGGTGAGATCAAATTGAGATAATCACCAAAATCAGTCTGAAGTCAATTATAAGTACTATGGTACTTTCATTTCATTATAATGTACTTTTTAGGCCAGTTTTCATGCAGAAAAGTGTCCTTCATGCAGAATTTCAGAGATTTGTAGTCTTTTAAGTGTTTGTTTTTAGATTGCTTTATTTGCGATTTTCTCAAAACCATAATTCCATACATCAAAATTTCAAATGATCATATCTTGGGATCTACTTGTCTAGTGAATGTCATTTAAAATGTAGATTGTAGCTTATATTGTGGTCTATTAGAATAACTCAATTTTGGATTTTCCTACGATGAGACTCATTTTTCAGGTGACACCTCACATATTAGGATAGGAAGGAGGAGTTACCATGAACATGAATGACATATTTATTTAACATGAATTTTGTTTAAATATGATCTGCTAAAACACTGGTAGCAAGTTACACCTCCAGCCACATGTGTTCATATTAATCTCATCTTGTTCCATACATATTTCACAATTACAGATCGCGATATTATTATGAAACAAATAAAAATTGCGATACTATTATGAAACCAACATTAATTTGTTTTGTTTATATTACAGGACAATTTAGTTTGGGCTAAGCATTGTTTTGGTAAAGGTCAAGCAAAGCAGGATGTTGGAAAATCAGGACACTAACACAGTGAAAGAGTAACAATGAATGGTGTGATAAAAGAAGGTGCTCGATCAGTACGCAATATAGAATATTATAACTTTTATTTAATATTTATGGTCTGCCAGAGGCGAAACTACAAGAAAAATACAACTGCCAATTATGTACAAATATTGAGTGTTAAGTTTTCTTTAACATTTATGTTGAGTTTTGTTTAGATTTGATCAATTTTTCTAATATTACATTTCCATATAACATCTTGAAATTTTACTATGAAATTACTAACTTAGACATAATTTGTATCTGTAAAAAAGAAATTACATATTATATAATTAATTTTTGTATGATATTAGGTTTTTTATGTTACGCTATTTAATAGTTTCTATTTAATACCATATTGTTAGATTATATCCATCAGAATGCTTAAAAGCCAGTCACTATTTGAAACTATGCCCTGCTGCTAGCATCAGACAACCATGTTTATTTTCTTCCTCATAATGTATGCATGTAAATGCATACATTGTGATGTAGTAGAAAATGTTTGGTGATTGCGAGATTGTACTATGTTTCTCAGTATTGTTATTGGATATAGAAAGTCTATAGATTACATTGGGCAGGCTATAGTTTGATTATGCCACAGCTTAATCGATTATTTGAACTGCTTTTAGACTTTATTTCATTCATTGATTTTTTTATTACTATATACCAGAAGATCATGCCACTTATTGCATATCTGTGAAAGTGAAATTGTCCTTGTTTGAAACCTTTATAAATTGATATATATTCTTATAATACTGAATGATACAATATAAGTGGACCGAATTATTAGTAAAAGCAGGGAGTTCCCTGATAAGTGAGGTAGCGGTAATAGTGAGGTTTCGCAAACTTACGAAAACGAAAATGGATACGTCACACATCCAATTTTCAAATTTGCTAAATATGTTGAAAACTATATCAAATTTTTCACCTACGAATCGTTGATGATCATCCTAAAATATTCACCAAATTTAAGAGATATTCAAGGTTTTCTATTCAAAAGTTAAAAGAATTTGTGGCGTTTTCGTTTTCGTATTTCGTAATTTTGCGAAACCTCACTAATTATCTTGATAAATCAAGGTTGTCGTAATCTTAGTAGTATAGATGTTTGTTTCTTAGTGTATGGTCAGACACATGGTACGGATGGGGTACCTATGCAATGTGTAAGGTCCTAAGGGTTGTATAAAACCCCAGAGTATTCAGGCATTGTGCCTTTCCCTATGATGAGTTATCTGAATTTGATTGTCCAATGCAGATTGATTGCAATTGTTGTTGGATGAGATGAGCCATTGGTCCTGTGTACAACATGGCTCATGTACGCGTTAAAAACTTTAGAAAGCTGTGCATTTTTTAGATGATTATCTCCTTGTGTATTGCCCAATCACCACCAGAAGGACCCAATTGGAAATTAGTCCACTTTAATAATAATAATAATATTGATTTATAATGCGCTCATCTCCACCAAAGGTGCTCAAGGCGCAATGGCATTAAAAAAAAAAAAATTTTTGTTGTCTCACAGCACCAAATAAATCAAATCAAATAATAATTTTCTGGACATGGCGTTATCATTGACTTACGCTAATCCCTTCCTAGTTCAGACACAAATAATTGTACATGGCTTACTTTACACTACCCTTAATCTATGAGTTTGAACATGCCCTGAGGGTCAGTCATAGGCTAAAGTTCTTTTACATCAGATTTTTTTCCCTACTGACCAAAAATTAACTCCACTCCCCATAGAAATAATATAGTAAACTATTTTTATGTTCTCCCTAAGCCTCATAATGAGACTTGGTTTTAAGTAAGTATACATGTATGTATAGCGATGAAAAGAATACTTTGGGCTGAATAGTTATGTATAGGTATTGTTCCTATTGAATAAATATAGTAAATTAATTATTGATACGATATCAAAACATGGAGAATTCTCCAACATTATAATAATTTCCCATTGGAAAATGAACTGCTATATTTATTTTAGCTTTTATTGTATTGTCTTTCATGGACTTTTAATCTCTCTGGTTTTTATCCAGTGAAGTATAATATTTTTCTATAAGTATTAGGTTAATATTTATTCTTTTTTATAAGGTGGACGACTCTATGAAAAAGGTGAAAGCCGAGAAGGTGGTGGCAATTTGTGCTCTTACTGTACTAACTCCGGTATAAACCCATGCAATGTATGAGTTATTTTATACATATATGAGTTACACCCTATGCAGACTAGACTGGAATTGTGATGTGTTGCAATGTAATCAGGAGGTAGAGCAAACTCAGTTACTTGTGTTCACAACTGTTCAGTGAATTCACACACACTTTCATTATTCTATGTAGCCTAGGCATGTCCTGTATTTGAGTGTTGATTGATGAGTGTGGATTGTTTACAGAATGACAACATTGTATACATAATTACTGATTGGTTTCTGCTGATTGACCTCAGCCAATCAGTGTCTTTGGAATCCATTATGATTTGTTGCAAACCGATTCTGTGGTAATCGGGAGTAATAAAGATTGTCGCACCCAAATGCTATGGGTAACAATTGCGATATCGATTACATATCGACTACTATTAGTGAGCATTCACGCACAATTTTACTTTGTGATTGGGTGCAATTGGTTGTCACATTTTCTACAACTGATCGCAATGTGATACTAGTCTGAATGGGGGCTACACATTTTCCAATCCTAGGTATAAGCCCACCACAAAACTGCAATGTTAGTGGGCTTATACTAGGGTATATGCCCATATCACACACTGACTAGAATTCCATGTTCAAAGGTAGTGGGCTTATACCAGGGTCAGTACGAGATTTGATACTTTAAGGTACTTAGGAATCTTGTAAAAATTATTCTACTGCACTTACTGCAGTAATATATTTCTATGAAGTCTTACTGCAGTTACTACAATAATCCAGTGCTATTGGTTTTCCATGGTGACTAACACAGCCTGATTTCGACTTGTATTCAATAATTATCTTTCAGCTACTGACTTAATACTGTTGTAACTGATTTACTGCAGTAACTGCAGCAGGATAATTTTTACATGGTCCCTAATACTGTTGTAACTGGATTACTGCAGTAACTGCAGCAGGATAATTTTTTACATGATCCCTTATAGCAATTTGTTTTTATTATATTATATTCTGATATTATTTTTTCTTAGGACCCTTTACATATAGATGTATTATATATATATATTAATGCTTGTTATGACCTTATTTTTTAATTATATGCTTGCGTTTTGTTAAAAACTACAGTCTATGTATTAGAAAATTGAAATTAAAAAGCACTTTGAGTTACAAATAATGTGTAACAAGGTATTACATTAAACTGAGAAGAGGACAAACTTGTATACAATAGCTAATATTTATAGTTTGCAATTTTCAACTTTGTGATTTTTTGACTGTTTACTTTGAATAGAGTAATACAAAAACCTACTGAATAGAGGCTGTGCAAACTATTATGATATTTATATAATATTAACATAACTAAACTTACAATGCTATTTCCTTTTTCTATGTTTATTATTTCATTTGTTTAATGGAGTATCATTCATAATTGCTAAGTAGTTTTGTATCATAATACTGTATTAACCCAGACTGTACTTCTGGTATAGTGGAAAACATTTAAAAGTATGAAAAATTTTATGTTCAAGTTGTATGGCTGAGAAATTAAGTCGGGGAACCGTGAGCCATAGCAAAAAGAAAATCGTGGGTTCCAAATTGGAATAAACTGAACCTGCTGAATTGACTAGTTTCCATGCATGGTATTTAGGCGCCAACCATTGTGAGTGTTCTTTGGGTAGAGTACACAGAAATTTAGCTCTGTTAGTGAATTCCCACTTTCTCCTAGCTTACATTCTTTTTTATTTCTGTTGTGTAAATATCTATTAAACCCAGCTGTGTTCTACTAAATCTATATTAAAGAGAATGTCCACTAATGCTTTTTAAAAAGCACAGTAAATTAAATGTATTTTAACTAAGTGTTGATGTTGTCGTACTTATCCTGTATTATGAGATTGGCACTGGGGGATTTGTTATTGTTTGATACCCACGATTGGCTATTGTTAATTGCATTTATTTTAGTCTTTACAAGAGAAGTGATATATGTATTTTAAATTTAAGGAAATAGTTTAATCTAAGGAGTATTCAATAATTATGTTATATGGAAAATGAACCTTTATTTTAGCTTTTTAATGTCTATATTTAATTATAGTAAGTGGTTATTTTAAGCTCTGATTAAAACTGTTTAAAGGTTTTCAAAGTTCTTGACACTATGTTAAAATTAAAAACTGAACATATTTTTTTTTATAACACCAACTTCTGCATCCTGTCTAATATGATACATGATCTTAGCTCCTCATTTACGCCTCTAAATTTTTCTTAACTGCCTTTTTTTTAATAAGCACCCCCATCAATTTTGAAGAAACATTCAGCAACTTAAAAGTCTGTCCTGTGCAAAGTTAAGCCACAATCGCACTGGAATTTAAAAAGGGATATTTTTACCAAGACAATTGGTAACATTTAAAATGGTTGAATTTTACCCTTGTTCGCACTTGGATTATTTGGCATGGTTAGTTTTACCACAAGCTATGGTAAGATTTGTAAAATAAACCATGTTATTCACACAAGAACCCAATCAAAGCCATTCTGTAATATGAATTGGGAAGTTTACCCAAGTCATGCTGTTCACATTGAACTTTCCTGCTTGGTAAGACTAACCTGGTCAGTTTTCCTGGGCAGGCGGGACTGCGGCATGGGTAAGTTTCCTTTTCTATATGGTTAGGTAAACTTCCTGTGCTGTTTGCACTGGACTAATTATGGGAAAACTAGCCATCATGTCGGTTAGTTTTACCAAAAAAAGTCCAGTGCGATTGTGGCTTTAATCAATTAGCCACCTCTCAAGTGTAAACCAGTCTGTCTCACTTTACTTTTCCCTTCTCAATTTCTATAGCTGTAGCACTTCGACAATTTACACAACTTTTCATAAGTGCTCTATTAATATTAGTGTTCTACATAAAGTCTGAAAATGTTATTAGTGCCCTGACTTTCATTCATGCTAGTAGAGTATATCAATGCTAAATAAATTTATGAATAAGGTTTGTATATGTGATGTCTCCCCACAAAATGAGTCTCATGGTAGCAAAATCCAAAATTGAGTAATGAGTATCTTCTAATAAAGCATAATATAAACTGTAATCTACACTTTAAATGACATTCATTGGATAACTAGATCCAAAGATATGAGCACTGTAAGTTTTCATGTATGGAAAAATTTAGAGAAAATCGCTGGTGAAGCAATGTAAAAATAAACAACGGATAGACTATTAATCTCAGAAAATCTGCATGAAGGAAACTTTCCTGCAGTACCAAAGTACTCATAATTGATTAAAACTAAATTTCTCAAAAATTTGACTTCAGACCTATTTTGGTGATTGTCTCAATTTTATATCACCTACGATGCGACTTTTTTTTGTGGGGAGACCTCGTATATGCGCTATGACAGATGATAGTTTAATTTGCATGATTCACATGTATAAACTAATATAGTTGCAGTATGGAATTGCATGTTCAACTTATTGTTAAAAGTATACCTTTCTTGAAAGTCCTGGTGACTATTGTTGTATTATTGTAATTTTTAGTTTTTAAATTGTGTTGTGTTATTTGATATTCATAGTTATGTAATTAAACATAATATTATATACAATTAATATGTTAAGTTTAATAGTATAATTTCTTTCTTTCAATATATTATATTATAATTTTACTATGAATAATATACAAGATATTACATTTTTATATGTGTGTTTTATTGATATATATATATTCTATACTGTAGTTAAGATATACACTATGGTGTTCGGAAACTATATACTGTATACTTTTCTTGGGATATTTCCAATATTTGGTTGTTAGACAACATAAAGGTATAAAAAAGCACAGATGTAAGTTACTAATGGCATAATGCTAAGTGATTAACTTCAGTGACTGGTGATAAGTTGATATTAAATATCATGAAATTACAAGTAAAGTTTTAATATATGCATATTTAAAGTATTGAAATACATGCAATTATCTTGGGATTCAATATTTCAACATTCATTATGTCATCATCAAATTATAATGCTTCAAGTATTGAAATACATGCCATCCTGTTGGGATTCAATATTTTAATATTTTGTCATCATCAAATTATAATGCTTACTACAAGTATTGAAATACATGCCATCATGTTGGGATTCAATATTTCAACATTAATTATGTCATCAAAGTATAATGTATACTCCAAGTATTGAAATACATGTAATTGTGAATGGATTCAATGTTTTAACATTGGTTATGTCATCAAATTATAATGCTTATACTCCAAGTATTGAAATACATGCCATCATGTTGGGATTCAATATTTCAACATTAATTATGTCATCAAAGTATAATGTATACTCCAAGTATTGAAATACATGCCATCATGTTGGGATTCAATATTTCAACATTAATTATGCCATCATCAAAGTATACTGCATACTCCAAGTATTGAAATACATGCCATCATGTTTGGATTCAATATTTCAACATTAATTATGTCATCATCAAAGTATAAATGCATACTCCAAGTATTGAAATACATGTAATTGTGAATGGATTCAATGTTTTAACATTGGTTATGTCATCAAAGTATAATGCATACTCCAAGTATTAAAATACATGCCATCATGTTGGGATTCAATATTTCAACATTAATTATGTCATCATCAAAGTATATATACATACTCCAAGTATTGAAATACATGCCATCATGTGTGGATTCAATATTTCAACATTAATTATGACAACATCAAGGTATAATGCATACTCCAAGTATGGAAGTACATGCCATTGTGTTGGGATTCAATATTTTGATATTAATTATGTCATCATCAAAGTATAATGCATACTCCAAGTATTAAAATACATGCTATCATGTTGGGAGTCAATATTTTAACATTAAAAACATTATCATCAGGAATGTATGATCATCCATTCCTGATAACATAATGTTGAAATTTTGAGTCCCAACACAGTGGTTTGTATTTCATAATACAATAATAATAATAATAATAATAATAATAATACAATTGGACCTCTATTAGGGGGACACCTTTGGGACAAAATTAGGTGTCTTCTGAATAGGGCCTTAGTGTTAAAAGATATATTTTCTATTTTATCGTTTGAAGGAAAGTGTCCCTTTATTAATAGTGATGTCTCTTGAATAGTGGTTGGCCTTAATTCTGAAAGATATAGTTCCCATTGTATTGATTGAAGAAAATCGTCCCCAGGGGTGTCCCCGTAATAGAGGCATCTGCTAAAGAGTTGGCCTTAGTGCTGAAAGATATATTTCCCATTATATCAGAGAAGGAAAGCCTCCCCATAATAAGGATAACTCCGTAATAGATGCGTAACTGAAATAGGATTCCAAGTTGGCCTTAGTGCTAAAAGATATATTTTCATTGTTTTATTTGAGTAAAGGCACTCCAAAACCGGGGGTTTCCCCTTAATGGCCATGTCCCAAATGAGGGGTTCTATTTTATTTGGAAATACTTGGAAATTACCAAAAATGTACCAAAATGAATGTTGAAATTAACTTGTCTTCTAAATTATAGTAATTTGGAAGTGAAGAACACTTGAGATTCAAAAATGGCTTTCTATTTTTTTTACATCAAAGAAATATAAAAATTATAAAGGATATTAAAGATTTTTTTCAATTTTTAAAAATGAGCATGTTATTGAAATTCAGTTGACAAAAAATACACTCCCAATTGCGAGTTTTGGATTTCTCTCTTCTAGTTCCCTTTTATGATGTACCTTGTTTTACAATACAATGGGTACTGGTATATTGTAAACTATGATGGGTTAGTGTCACATACTTTTAAAATTGTTATCATAAGGTAATGAATATTTATATTATTGTCATGCATATTCATCTACTTATTACCAGTCACTTTGTAACAGATCTATTTATGAGGTCTAGTGAGTATATTTTGTAATGTGAACTTTTATGATATCTAACATTAATTCAGATTTAGGGAATGCTAACTTTTAAAGGCTAACATAGGCAGCCTCATGATGAGTCTTGACAGAAGGTCTTGTCAAATTAGGGCTATCCGAGTTTACTCGGAATGCGATTGCGAACTGCGTTGTCTATCAGAGTTGAGTTGTCGGGGCAGATTACCTGTGGTACAATTTGGATTATCAACCCTGCATACTTGGTTGGTCAGGACTCTTATTGTATAATGCTGTGTGACTTAGGCTTAACAGAATTTTTTTTAAAAGAATTTTGATCAGATGATTGCATAATCATGTAATAGTAAAAAAATACAGATAAAAACCATAATTTTTAAGGGTCGAAATATCCTGTAGTACAGTATTGAACATTTGGTTTGCATGGACCAAGACCTAGAGACTATTGATAAGGCCAGGTCATGCCACAATATTCCAAGTCCTATGAAGAACAAGGATTTTGGGTATAGTCAATTTGAGTCCCAGGTCTTCTGTGGATGCTTGCTATGCACCACCCATGATGACCATACCCATGGAGAAATGCCATACCACATAATTCTTAGGCCATGTCATGTCATCCTAGGTCTTCAAATGGCCTCGCTACATTTGCATGTCACTACTGATTATGCAAATACGACAACCTCATCATCATGATCTCTGAAAACCGGATCATCCCAGCCTACAAGTATTATTAATTTGCATAACTCTGATTTGCATATTTTCACTACTGATGGTCCCTGAATCTGAATAAGTGTTGGGAGTTCTTAGTCATAAAATCTTTATAAAGACCACTTTTGATAAAAGGTGTCAATATTTCCTGTTTATTGCTAATTTATTGCAAAGGAAACTAGAAGAAAGTATATTAAAATATTATTACCATTATTATCATTGATTTGTGTTTTGTGTGTGTGACGCATGTTGCGTAGCAGTAAGCATTTGGGCTTGCAATCATGTGGTCAGCAGTTGAAGTCCGAGGCTCGCCACGCGTTTGTGCCCTTGAGCAAGGCACTTCATCTGCAGTTGCTTCTCCCCACCCAGGAGTGATGTAGTAGTGGGTACCTAGGAGGTTCAAATCTCATGTGCTGATTTATATATCATGAAGCAAAGACGTCGTGCCAATGATTGGGGTAATAATGAGGACAGCGCCCTGAGACTTAATTATATAGAGTGCTATATGAAAGCCTACATATTATTATTATTATTGTTGTTTTTGAGAATGAGAATGGGTTATGGAAAAATTTGATAAAAAAAATCTTTGTTAGGGTGTGGTGTTGATGAAAAAAGGCAAGCTAAAAATTTTTTTTCTAGATATTGTACTCAATGAATAAAAGTTTCTTGCTTGCTGTCCAGTATTTGGTTGGGTATGTTTAGTGGTTGAAGCAGGTATGGTGTAGAAACGTGCCAATGACTGTGTAATATAGGAACACAAGTACAAGGAGACTTACCTGTAAAGAGAACTATATAAATACCATAAAGCTTCTGATGGACTGGTGGACTTGGAACAGGTAGACTTGCAGACATGGGACTGGTTAACTGGCCCACCTGTGATGGGAGGGGGGGGGGGCAGGAGGGGGAAAACAGTCAGTGTTCCACTTCTTCCAACAGTATCGAATGAATTCAGTACTGGATAGAAGGTCCCCAGAATTTAGCGGAAAACCGAAACCGAAGGATTATTTTTGTGAGCGCAAAACTCTTGATTACTTGCTCCTTCCCATTTTAAATCCTGGGTATAGCCCTGTACTGTTAATACCACTAAAAGTACATTTCACATGGATGTCACAGTTCATTAAAACATTATTTATCAAGAGCACTCTAACATTTGTATAGGTCATGAGTCTGAATCTCATCTCAGGATTCATTATTTTCTGAAATTTTCAAGACATTTTAATTTTTAAAATTTAGTTTGTACAATGAACTTATTATTATTTTAAAATATTTTATTGAATATTCCAAATTGTTTTGAAAAAAAGTCTGCAAAAATTTCTTACAATGTTCGTTTGAGGCATGTCTTGGCAAATCCACCAAGTTGCCGCAAAATCGAAAAATGGAGTTAATATTGAAACCATATCTTATAAGCTTTAAAATGAAGGGTCAATTATAAAAATCAAACATCTATAACCCAAATTATTGAAAAAATAGTCAAAAATTTCCTTTGTATCTTTTATATTTCCTTTTGATTATTTGCTTATTTCTCAATAACGAAAACTTGATGGTTTTGCCATGCCTTGTCCCATTTCGTCAAAAAAGTCACAAAATACAAGGCATGATTCAAACTTATGACCTTTTCAAACTGACTACCCTTGGTTTCATACAACAGGATCAACCAACTGCGTCATCTCCTACTAGTAGTAATAATTAAGAGTCTATCTAAGACTATCCTACTGCAGTAATCTATTGATATTTTTTAGCCACAATCGCACTGGACTTTTTATTGGTAAAACAAACTGACACACTGGCTAGTTTTTCCATAATTAGTTCAGTGCGAACAGCACAGGAAGTTTACCTAACCGTAGAGAAAAGGAAACTTACCCATGCTGTTGGTTAGTTTAACCAAGTCCCACCTGCCCAGGAAAACTGACCAGGTTAGTTTTACCAAGCAGGCAAGTCCAATGCGAACAGCGTATCTTCCCAAGTCATATTACAGAATGGCCTTAATTGGTCAATTGGGTGCTCCAGTGAGTTGTGACCTAAAGTAACATGGTTTATTTTACAACTGCTACCATAGCTTGTGGTAAAACTAGCCATGCCAAATAATCCAAGTGCAAACAATGGTAAAATTTAAATGTTACCAATTGTCTTGGTAAAATATCAATGCAATTGCAGCTTTAGTTTACTGCAACAATCTAGTTTCATTTTTTGGTGACTGGGACACAAGGTCTCATCTGGACATGTTGTTTCAGTTCTCTTTTTATACCTGCCAACTCTCACGCATTATGCGCGAGTCTCACGCATTGGAGCCTTTTTTGGACGTCTCACACGTAAATAATTTTTTCTCATGCATTAGCAAAATCCTCACCCATAAAAAGTTATTGCAATAGTTTCTCTCACGTGTGAGACAATATACTGCAAAAATATGGTAAAAACGGCCTCCAAACAGTGGTAATTTTGGCAGAAACGGTAAAAAAACGTTTTTTTTTGCCAAAACGAAATGGGAGAAAATGTGGCCCAGCACTGGAGGTGGGTTTGTCTCGCACGTTGGAGCCAAAAAAAGTTGGCAGGTATACTCTTTCTGATACTGAACTAATGTTGTTGCTACTGTAACTGCAGCAGGATAGTTTTGATATCGTCCTTATGGAAGACAACTTTTACATCCAGAAATAACAATTAAAAGTAACCTCAATTTAGTACACTCACAAGTGAAAGGTCGATCTTGTGCAATCAGGGTTGCAAAACTGAATTAGGTAGACTTGGCCCAAGTCTGTATTTTATATTTTAACTGTATTTTATATTTTAAGTGTTTAATGAAGTGCATCTCACGTGGTTGCAGTTTTGGCTATGTTTTGTCGAGAATGGCTCGTGGGAAAGGCCTACACTTTATGAATCTGCCCAGGGGCGGATCTAGACATGTACTGTGACCTTCGCAAAACCCATGTGAAGAAGCTGGGGGTCCAGGGGTCGCTTAGG
>JAOTQE010081658.1:0-15642 GCA_025631205.1 Nesometra sesokonis
CGTATTGTAAAAAAACGTTTTCAGCCTATGGCTGCTGTTTTTGTATGTTTTTATACCTAAATAAATAAATAAATAAAAATGTATGAAGTTTAAACAGATAATAGCCTGCAATGGCATATGGAGCAATAAAGTGTTGAATTTAATTGAAATAATACAATATACATTGTTGCGTTTTTTTTTAAGAACTGGGATATTTTTCTGGAGATTGGTTAGTATTATTATTAATAGTAGACGGTGTATAAAAATTAACCATTATACGAGCCTCTTTTGATATGAGAATTATAATATTGATTAATAGAATTTATCAATTGATGTTGTCTACTGTATATCTAGTATACATTACATAATTATTAGTCCTTTGAAAGCTTTTGATAGCAATATCTATATTTGTACACCTTTTTATTACAAAGACCTTGACAAAGTGTGTTATTGATTAAGTTATTAAATAACCTCTATACTTCCATCTTCATCATTTTTTCAAACATAAAATATGTTATGTATAAAATAGTTAATCATGTAAAAGTTTACTGTAATAATTACATTAGTTTGAACTAATTACTAAATAATAGTGTTCATTGGTTTTTCAATGATGAGTATTGAGATTTCTTTAACATCCAATCGGAATTAATCATCCATAGAATTATGGATTGATACAAGCAATCTGTCACGCATCATCTCACTTAACACCAAGCACACTAAATATACTTATTGAGTTTAGCGATCGGATGGAATCACATTTCGAAGACTCGTACACATGCAGGTATGTGTATCGGATATAGAAACATGACCTCACGTGGAGCGATGTTTTTTTTTTTCCGTTTCAAGTTCCAAGTCATGAAATTCTAATTTAAGCTTAAATAGAATTTCTGTTTTTGATGTTCAAGTAACATTTTTCATGTTACAATGCTGAAGGCATTCATACCACACAAGTTGTTCAAGTAAACTGAAAATAGCGGAGATTATGCAAGCCTCGTAGAATTACCAAACTACGGACATTCTAACTCCAGTTTGTTATTTCACAATGGATATCAGTGTCTGATGCAAGAGTTAAAAGGAATTTATATATTTGGAAAAAAACTACCAATTTTAAAATAATCTTTACTTGTATGGTTTTTGGACTTTGCATGTGTAAATTGGTTTAAAATGGATGCTATTCCAGATGGTATACTTGTAAACGAACTTCGAAGTGCCTTGCAAAATTTCACCAAGTCGATTGTGTTCTTGGAGAAAGAAGTTGAATTCCTTCGCATGACTGTTTCTAGAACAGAACGTGAAATGCGAGGGCGGTGTTTAGAACTGGAACACCACCTCGAACAGTGGTTGTGGATGATGTCTGAAGAAACATTAGTGTTCGCTGGACTGGAACGGGAAGGTGATGGTACAGCTATAGAAGATACACAAGCAGTTGTTATTAAATTTATAGAAAAATATCTAAGTTTAGATCTACAAATAACGGAATTGAAACGTGCATCGAGGATGCTAACAGCAACGATTGACCCACCACCGATCCTTGTTCAATTTAAATGTGTTGAAGTACAAGGCTTAGTGTACATGGCTGCATCCGATCTAAACCACCCTACATACAAAGTTATACATGTCCCTGGAAAAATATGTCAAAATTGTATAAAGGAAACTGAAGCTAATGGATTTAGTAGTTCCTCTGTTAACAATGTTGAAGATAATGTTGAAGAGAATGATGAAGAGAATGATTCTGGTTTGACACAAGATATAAATTCTGATGATGAAGACATTCTAGCAAGTAGGTCTTTTCCAGATGCTGATGTGTCTGTGGATAATTTAAAGCCCAAATGGTGTGGCTATCCAAAACTTGGTATAAAATACAAAAACAATAAAAACACTGATAATATTCCTCTTGACATTCCACATAGTTGTACATGGCCGGTCAGTCAGTCAAACAGTGAAGATGCAGTACAGATGGATCCAGACTCTTTGAATGTAAATGGTAATCAGTCAATTGAAGGACATGACATTTTTAACTACACGTCGACCGAAACATTGTGTAGGAATTCCTCGCGCAAAGGTCATAGTATGACTGGAACATTTTTTCAAAGATTTATAAAAAAAGATAATTCAAAGAACGTCCGGCATAAGTCATATTTACAGAAACAATGTGAACTGAAACAGAAATTAAATAAGGATATACTGTAAGTTATTTTAATATAAATAAAAGAAAATCTACACTTTATCAAAATGTTATCAGAAGAGTAGAGCGGATGTTTTGGAACAAAAATATGTATATTGGGTGGCCCAAAAAAATGTCACTTATTTAAACTTCACTAGCTCCTGTGTTTCTAAAGGTACAAGGCTGAAAATTTGGCAATTAGTCCATCAGGTCTTTGTCTTTAAATGCTGAAAATGGCAATGTTCTGCATTTGATACTTTTGTCAGTAAAAAATGAAATGTGAAGTCAAATTTTGTTTAATTCTTTGTTTAAAAAAAAAAATTCTAGACAAACTGAAATAAAATATAGCAAGGGCCTTGGGGGAATCTCTTGATGAGGTTAGGCACTGCATTTCTTCATGAAAAAAGAGACTGTATAGTTTGTGATCAGGATGAGGACACATCAGGCATTTGGTGTGATTAGTAAAGAAAGTTAAACCTTCTTTCATTCCGGTACGTCAATTTTTGACATGCGTTTTTTTAATTTTCGCTGACAAGACAGTTGGACAAAGACCTTTGAACTTTACCAAATTATAGGCAGTACCCAACTGTGTATGTGTGCAGAATTTTAAGAAGCTGGTTTATTGCATATGGGAGAAAGAGATTTGAATTTAGCGACTTTTTTTGGGCCACCCAATATATAGTGTGTAGTTATACCAGAGTTGGTCATTATGGCTTCTGATCCATGGTTTATTCCTATAATACATAACATTATATAGTATTTTATGTATTTATTATCATAGTATTTTTTTAAAAGTTCTTTTCCAACTATTCTAAAATGTATTAACATTTTAAAGTTACGTTAATCTATGCTTTTAGGTTGCCTCTGTTTGCCTTTATTTTAGGTTCCACTTTCTTTTCATTTAAAATCAATTGATAATGATAGTTTTGTCACTTGAAAATGACCAAAAGTTATAACCACTTTTAAATTGACTTGCTCATATCAAAGTAACATCAAACGCTAAAAATTTGATGATAGAAATTAGTGTATTTAAAAATTGTTTAATAAGAATGAAAAATGACCAAAATTATAGAGGCTGAATTTTAATTGATTTTTGCTAATTTTTACATTATGTTTCAAAAGTAGGGGTAAATAGTTTTAACAGGCTAATTTTGAGTGGAATAATCAAATTAATCAATCATAATATATTTATTCAAAATGAGAAAGTTTTTTTTTTAAAATAAAGTTGTCATTTTTCAGGTGACAATACACCTTGTTGATTTAAATAATGAAAACATATTATAATTTAAATGAAAAATATCAATGACCTTACATTTTACTTCCATAATTATATGTGGCAGAGCCAAACCAAATGAGACACAAGTCACAAATGCTAGTTTCCCACAATAGGCAGAAATTTAAAAACGGTCAGTATTTCCAAATTTTATTTTATTTCATACTACCTTAACAATTGTAAGATATATGATCAAAAAATGTTTAAAAAATTCAATGTAAAATGACCTTGCTTAATCAATGTATACTGATAAACAATTTTCAAATGCAGTTTTCTCAAAACTTACATTTTAATTGTTCGAACTTTGATTGTTCATAACTTCGCAAAGAAACATCGTATGAAACTGATTTTTTTTGCATATTAAAGATAATAATGTGTAGTTTTATAATCCATAAAAAACTCAATTTTCAATTTTCCAACTTATGCCTCACTTGGTTTGGCTCTGCCACATATATATTTCACAATGCCATTTATCCCTCTCATATTCTTTTGAAACATTTCATTTCCATTGTCCTATGGACAATAATGTTATAACCTGTAATTACTTCACACGTCATATTCCAACCTCTCCTCCTAGCTTTAACCACGTTTTGAAAAAAATAACTGTTAACATGTTATGTAATGGTAGCAACCTGGTAAATACAGTATTAGTAGTTAACAGGGTTAACCCTATACAGAGCTACCAAGTCTCCAGGATTGGCCTGGAGTCTCCAGGAATTTTGGATCATCTTCCGGGTTTACGGAATTATCAAATTTTCTCCAGGAATTTAACTACCTCCAGGAAATTCTCCAGGTTTTGAAAAATCTTCACAATTAGACTGTATTTTTTGTTAATTTTTCAAAATATTAGTTGACTGCATACCGTAACAGCAACAGAAACAAAATCAGAAACTACTGTTTCATAATAAGCAATGGGTTTAAACAAGAGTATCTTACACATATTTTATGGAGTATACACATTACAAATGGTGTACGGATGACCACAAGAAACCTCCAGGAATTCTGCTTCTACAACTTGGGACCTCTGCCTATATAAACTACCATATCAAGGGATACTACCAAGGATGTGGTCAGCAATACATAGGAAATACTGTATAGCCTTTGGAATAAACTTTAAGACATTAATAACATCAAAAGGCAGGGTAATTATATACTACCTTACTAGGTAGTTCTCTGTGGTGCTATGTAGATCTCCCTAGTAATTTAACATGGTAGATCTACGTAGCCAGAGGGTGTTATTTATCACTTAAGTATTCTGTGTTTTTTTTTATAGCTTTCTAAGTTTGTTTGTTGATTATTCATTTGTAAGGAATATGATTTGATTATACAAGGCCTGTTTCACATATTGCAGGCATTGAGCATTCAACCTGATCATAGCCTCGAGTCTTCTCGTTGTCATTTAGACCTCAGAAAATCAATACCAAAGAAAATGATCTTAAACTACCTAATCCTTTAGTTTTACATTGAATTGCCCATGGCACAAAAGTGTGTTAATTTCCGTAACTCATTTAGAATCAAGCTTTAAATTGCCTCGAGTTCAAAATCACTTTTTGTATTGGAATCATTAATGATTGTTTTGTTAGTAATTAGGTTACTTAGTGAAAATAATGATTGTTAATTATTCAGTTGTGTAAGTCTTCTGTGAATATCTGTTCAGATTCAGAATACAGAGTTCAGATTAAATAGCGCATTACATTCAGTACATTATGAATTTGTATTATTTAATCAATTTGAAAATTTATATAAAAGGATTTGTTTTTATTTCTTAACTCAGATTGTATTAGTAATAATAGCATATATTTATTTTTTCTCTTCCTTTTCTTGGAAATACACTTTCAGTTGGACATACTGATTTCCAAGTGGTTCAATTCTTAACTACAAAATTATGAACAAAATATAGACAGTATAGACTTAAAATACAAATATAATTTAAGAGTATTTAAGTAAAATTAATACAAAGTATTGCCAAATGTAATGGTAAAAAAATAATTGTAGAAATTAAAGACGAAGATAAAAGAAATTTTAATCATTGATTGTTTAATGTTAATAGAAATTGAATTTGTTTTTGTATGAAAATTATTATTTTGAATTTTCGGATTTGAAAGTTGATACTGTCATGCATGAAAAATTTTTTTTATATTTAGATAGAAAGTTCCATAATTTTGTAGATATTATTTCAGTAAATAAAATACAAAATTGCATTATAAATTTAGTTTGATAAATATAAATAAATAGGTATACTGCCCAAATCTGATGATCTGAAATAAAAATGTTCAATATATTTGTATCTTAATCTCTACTTTAATAACCATATTTTTCTTGTTTATCACATTTTTTGTTTCACTTTGGCATCAAATGTCACTTTTATGTTACAATGTGATAAATATGTATACTTGATTCTTGTATAAATTGGTTGAGATAAATTAAATTGATTGATAATTATTTTTTTTTTTTCAGAGATGGAATTTCTCCAAGTGTATCCCCACCTTGTATTTACGGCGATAGTTCAACGGAAACTGCGACTCCATCTGCAACATCACCTTTACTCTCACCTCAGGATTCTGTGACCCCCTCCCCGGAACCCTCCCCGTTGCCATCCCCAGAACCATCACCAGTGTCAAGGCGGTCACATTCTCTAACACCTAGCCCCATTCACAGGGGGAATCAATCGGCTACCCCAACCAATTCACGTCTTCCTGCTGATAACACAAGCCTGATTAGCACTGACAGTGATTCCTCATCTAAGAAGGGGTCATTGTTAGGCTGCGCAGGTAAACTGGACCCCCCAGCATCACAGCGTAAGACGGCCATGCCACTTAAGTTAGCTCAAGCTCAGGTAAAGTTCTTCATGACAGATTTTCTAAAGTACTAAGATTTTGACAATTTTGAGGTATCACTACAAAATGCAAAAAAAAAACTTTAAATAAAATATGTAGGATAAGTTGTTTCAAAGATACCAGCATTAGGAGATTTTATGTATGGAACATAGCAATGGTGGCACCAGCGGGGAGCCGGCGGGCGGTGGGGGCATCAACACAAACCGGTAACCATGCCCACCCGGACCTCCCGAGTTATCCCCCCGTTGGGGAGGGCAACGCCCGACAGCCCCTGACAGATAGGCCAAGCTTGAGGTGGGCGCATTCCCGCTGTTCAATTTTACAGGCAAAAAACAAACGTTATTTGCCATATTTTGCGTGCCTTTTTGGGCTGTTTGGTATGTTGGGGCTCAACTCGACCGACACGGTCCCAACGAAATGTTAAATTTTTCTCCGACGGGGGCCAAAGATCCCTCTGTATACAAAAATAAATATAAATTTATATAAAAAATTAGAAAAATGAAAAAATATACATATATAAACAATATATAAATCCATAAAGATATTCACAAACATACTTAAAATAGACATTAAGCAGCAAAGTTATTTGAAAGCAGCAAAAATAATACTGTAAGATAAAAATAAAGCCACTGGAATTCAAGCATCAGATAAAGATAGTGTTTAAATGAAATTTAAAGGAGTAGTAAGATGGAGCATTATCTTATATATTATATTAATGCCTCTTCGCGAGTAATCGTCAGATTTCCCCACCTTGGCTACCTTGCTTATACGCTGAGTCATATCCCTCCAACCACTTCTGTTTTTGGCCAGTTCTCTTAGCCTGTTCACATCATTCAAATAAGATGGAGCATTACAGATATCTAATGGTCCATCTAAAGAAGGAGGGAGCATTATAACTAAATGAAAGCTTGTTTGAAAGGCTTGTTTCTGATGGAGTTCTTTTGGTGGTGATTGGAAGACAATCCCCTCCTCTTTTCCAAATTTTGTGTGAAGCATTCCATGGAACAGTGACCACCAAAGAGGTTTAGTCACTTGAGCAAAGTCTCACTCTAGTAGAATATAATGAAAACGATAAACATGTGACATAATGAAAAATAAATAATAATTAAATAGGTTTTTATCTTTTGTCTTCACTTAGGCAATGGCTGTCGCTGGAATGTCTCCAGGAGGACGACCAAGGGCCGAAACCACTGGTCGCGTGTGGAGGACGCCTCCATCGTCTCCAGGCCGAGTTCGCGCCTCTTTTCACACTCCAGTGCCTCGACCCAGCAGTGCTACCTTACACAGTAACAACTCACCTAAGAAAAAACCACAGTTTCGTCATTCCATTGGGTGCCTAGACATGGCCCAGGACCCGTCGGATGCTTTCTACAAAGAACTGACCAAACCAAAGCCTCGTATGCCATTACTACGGAAATCGTCGTCAAAACCAGAGGCTATTTTGAGTAGCACAGAGAACCTAGTAGCAAAGGTTAGCAACAAGAAATAACCGTACACAAACGGAACTATTTTATCTTTCACACTTCTCTATCAGTTTTTCCCATATTGATATTTTTCTTTACTCCATTACCTACTGTACTTGGGTACCAAATACATTTTTGAAGGAACATTGCTTGTAAATACTATATGGGTTTTTTTTATGCAATGACAGAGGCCAAGTTGAGTAGTATCAGAGAGCGTAGTAGCAAAAGTAGCAACGAGAATCCACACACAAACAGAACTATTTTGTGTCTTTTTAAACTTCTCTGTTATTCTCCTCTCCGACAATCTTTTTATTTGCTTTAGAATTCATCAGTTAAGAATTTTTGTATAATGACAGATCAATTTTGTTTTAATGATTATCATTATTGTTATCAAGACAGGAGCAGAAGGATCTTGAAGGAATTATTTTAAACAATTTATAATGAACATGATGGGTTAGTAAAATGTATGGATTTGATCATCAATTTAGCAATAGGTTTGCACTGATTGCGATTATTAATACCAACATTTAATACAAGTGAACATTTATAATTCATCAGTTGTGAGCATGGTTGATTGATTGATGTTTTGAGTGAATGATTGATGGATTAAATGATTGATTGATTGATTGATTAAATGATTGATTGATTAGATGATTGATTGATTGATTAAATTATTGATTGATCGATTGATATTGATTGATTAAATTATTGATTGATTGTTTGATTAATGTTTTGATTGATGTGGTTGAATTTGACTGATTGATTAATTGATTGATTGATCAAATGTTCGGTTGGTTGGTTGTTTGCTTGGTTAGTTGACTGATTGAATATTTGGTTGGTTGGTTGATTGATTGATTTAATGAATGATAATCTGATTTATGCTTTGATTGATTGATTGAATAAATAATTGATATTGATTAATTGATCCATTTATTGAACTTGATTGAATGTTTTGATTGACTGATTGCTTGAATGATTAATTTTTTGATTAATAATTTATTTGATTGATTTTTTGATCACCTGACTGTTTTTATTGACAGATTGACTGATTTGAATAAATAATTGAGATTGATTAATATTGATTGTTTTTACTGATTGATGAATGATCAAGAATTGATTGATTAATTGGTACTGAATGATTGATTAAACAACTCATTGTTTGATTGATTGATTGATTGATTGATTGATTGACTTATTGAATGATCAACTAATTGATTGATTTAATAATTAAGATTTATTGATTGTGGATGTTTTTGTCACATTATAGGGTACATAAAAGCATGATTAGATCCACTTCAATAGTTAGTGATTTTGTTATTTTTAGGAGAAATTAGTATATTAAACAACTAATTAATAATTGATTTATTAATTATTGATAAATTACTCATAGTTCTTCTTTATAGCAAGTATTCACTAATATCATTATTTGGGTTTTATCATGTAATATTTATTTGATTAGATTCCTCTATTTTCAAGAAGGGGCATATAAATTGAGATTTTATTGAATAGTATTTTTAGTAAAGTAGAAAGTGGACTTATTTTATATTGAGTATGCCTACATTGTAATAGGTAGCATCAAAACAAATCTAAGCCTAATCTAGTAGGTGGGATAAGTAAAAGTCTAAATGAATATTAAGGGTAGGTGATGAATATAGGGGGTAAAAATGTTTAAAATAGTATTCAAGGGCTTCTAAGGTGAATGGTGGAGGGGGGGGGGGTGAAATGTGTGGGGTGAGGGAGAGACCTTAAAATAGGCTTTAGTGTGTGTCATACGAAAGTGGAATTGGTAATGACCATCTGCTTGACAATGACATCTCTGGACTTTCATCTGAGCATTGGGTTTTACTATTTTTCAGTTCATTCACCTGTAGATGAGTTTAAATATTTGAGGAAGACTAAGGCCGGGCACTCACTGCGTTGCATGACGGTCGTTACGACAGTCGCACGACTAAACTGTCGCTCCCTGCGTGCGTGACGGTCGTTACGACAGTCGCACGACTAAACTGTCGCTCCCTGTGTGTGTAGTTTCCAGATGCGATGAAAATCTTCTATTTCTCGGCCAACGGTTTTTTTAGTGATTCAACAGTTAAATCACTAAAAAACCGTCGGCCAACAAGTAGAAGACTGCCATCGTGTCTGGAAATCACACACGCAGGGAGCGACAGTTTAGTCGTGCGACTGTCGTGACGACCGTCACACACGCAGGGAGCGACAGTTTAGTCGTGCGACCGTTGTGCGACCGTCGCATGTCGCAGTGAGTGGCAAGCTTTAATGAGTTGAAATATTTTAGGAAGGCTAACATGTTCATTGGAAATCTGTTATATCCAACTGCATGTATGCCGTATGCTATGACGAAGGTGCACATCAGTATGCCAGAATTCCCTTGCATCTTGCTCAGGATACATTGCATGGTGCCACCTTCGGTTGGTAAATTGCAAACTCTGATATGGTATCTGAACAAGAGGTGTAATAATAATAATTTAACCTTCTAGTTTTGAGGAAAATATTAACCTTTATTTTACAAAGTGAGTGCACATTTGTTATAATGCCCTCAATGTTGGTGTATGTGGTTGAGTAATGAAACTCGCAGTGGCAGTCAATAGTTATACAGTTGTATGAAAAGGAACTGGCCATTTTACAACACAGTGACGAGGTTTAGTATCATGAACCACTAAGTTCATTCCTCTATGTTTGCCAATTCATAAAGAATCATAATTATGTTTATTTTGTGCAGTAAGATACAAAATAAACCTCTATATTAATTGGTATAAATATTTCTACTTTATAACACTATTCCTATATTCTGTACTGTCATGTCTACAGCATTTACAGGGGCGGATCCAGAAATATTCAAATGGAGGGGCACAGACTAGATCCATTTTACAGCTGTAAGGGTACAGAAAGACTGTGCTAGGGGATGGGTTTGGGAGGGGGAGGATCTCCTTCCATAGAAAATGTTTGAAGAAATAAACCTCTAGACACCCGTACAGAGCGTCTTGGACTATACAGTCAAAAAGTGGGGATCCCCACTAAAAAAAAAATGTGGGGACAGTTTGTTTTTTTTACATTTTTAACTCTTTTGTTTGCGTTTTGGTTAATGACAGGGGGCATGTGCCCCCATTTCCCCTGGGAACCATGCCTGGTTTAGAGGTCCCACAAGGCAATATATAAATCCAGGTTGTTATTTTATATTTACTGGAAGCTATACTTATGGCATATATCTACACATTATAGTTTAATCTAGAAATTAAATATACCATATCAATATCTTAGCACTTGGCATCAGGGGAAATATATATTCAGTGAGACCTATAATATAAGTATGTATATATATAATTACTAATGGAAATTGATATATAATAACAGACATCCGAAGCAAATGTAATTAAATATTCATAGAGTAAAGGGGCAGTTGTGCTTTGATGATTAAAGTTCCTGGCCTCTAATTTAAAGGGCATGGGTTTGAGTTCTGTAACCTGTAGTGTTATAGTTACATCCAGTACGTATAATAATGAACTTGGTGCATCTGTATTTTTTAGACCCTGTCGTTGATATTTAAACCTAAAATTTAAAAAAAAAGTATATCAATATTATTTAAAAACAGATTTTAATGATTGTGTATTTCTTCTAGCCATATTATCTCATAGGTATTCTTATTAATATAGAAAAAAATAATAAAATACAGTAAATATTAACTTTTTAATAAATTATTTAAGTACACTATTTAACTTACCTTAAGAAAATAAAGATGTACATGATATATTTCAATCTATGTTTCCACTCAAACTGCACTAGTCTTGTGGCCAGTACTTTATTGTCACCAGCAGTACTTTTACAATAGCATGTCTTTTGGTATAGTCACAAGGTTCAGTAATTGTGGTTATTTCAAAAACTTGCAAACTTTCTTGACATCAACAGTCATAACAACTCCTCAATCCATAATGAATTTTATAATTAAAAATGATAAGGTTTCTACAGTCCACTGAAAAACAAGATTTCTTTTCCCAACAGGAGTTGGATTTATAAATTGGAGTTGGAAAGAAGGATGAGCCACATGCAGGGGTGGATCAAGGATCAGTTGAAATAGAGGGTGCAAAATTCTCTGCCGGGTGGGCATATTCGGAGTTTCAAATTTAACGGAAAAAAAACATGTTTCTTGCGTGTATTTCGACTATCTTAAGCTAGTTGTATTCAGTTTGCATGTATTCTATTCTTGGGGGAACATTTTAGCATACCTGCCAACATTTGTACTCTCGAAAGAGGTAGGCCGTCTCGTCGACGCGAAGCAAGTGAACGAGCAGCGCCCTCGCTTTACCAGACTTTGATTTGAATAAGCAAAAAAAAAATCTGTTATTGGGAGTTTACGCTGTAAACTAAAAGTAAGCATTTTAAATGCTTACTTTTAGTGCCAATTCAAGGCGTATTTTCAAGTTTTTGAGTATATTTTGCAGTTTTCATTTTGTATATTTTGATTTTGGTTTTAAATTTCAAAAAGCGGTAGGATTTCCATGCAAAGGCGGTAGGCGGTAGGAAGGTCGAAAAAGCGGTAGCCTACCGCCAAAATCGGTAGGGTTGTCAGGTATGTTTTAGAAGTGGCACACATAATATAAGAGTGGCCATACATGTACTTTTGACAATATTAGAGAAAGCGTGTGCCGGATGCAACCCCTCTAACACTCTGACATGGCATATATCCTGTTTTTAACAAGTAAAGAGATGGATATTTGCACTATTATATGCCCTTTTTTTCATCTTGTAGTCTTCTTAAGCAGCCTTAATGTTTTATTTAATGTTTATCCATGTTCAACTGTTCAGAGTCAAATTTAGGTGTTTAAGCCTGTTAAGCTCCCCATCCACTCTTCTCAAGGCCTTGCAATTTAGTTACTGAGCATTAATAATCTCAAATAATGATCAACACCATTTTTATGCCTAATGTTAGTCGACGCAGAACATTAAACTTTTATTATCTAATTAACCAAAACTGATAATGAGACTTTGTTGCAGATGATTGGTTTTCTCCAAATGACCAATTTTCCATATATTATAAGATATGCTTCTAAGTCAGTGTTCCCAAATTAAATCATGTCTCCCCTTCTAAAAGCTGCATTATGGCATTTTAAGCATCTCAAATGAAACACATTCAGGTCTTATAACTAGAGGTTATAAAGGAAGTTCTCATACCAAATTATAACATTTTGGGTCACAAATAATAACAGCTTGGACTTGTATGATGTACATACAACTAAAAGTGTTTAAACTGCTTTGTTAAACTATACACTACTATGCTGCTGTTTCTCTACCCATCAAGCCTCCTAAAACATACATAACACCAACATACAAAACCAACTATGTGTTGTATTTGTAATGGGTTTTTAAAGACACAAGGGTCTCTGAAAATTAGCTCTCTATTTCCCAAGACTGAGTATTCATAGGTTCCAAATGATCATTTCCTCACTCCATAAACCTAATAATGAGACCTAATTATGTAATTTACATATTTTTAAAGTTATCTTCAAATTTATTTTTCATTTTAGAGATAATGTCACAATAGAGATATCTAGGAATTGTCATATCTCTGTTTTAGTCAAATTTCATAAACAAAAATAGTAGGAATTCCTATGACAGGTAAAAACAATTGATTTGAGATACAGTTGAACCTCCCGTAAGTGGACCCCTTCAGGTCTGGGAAAAGTGTCCGCTTACAGGAGGTGTCCACTTACAAGAATTTCGGCCGATAGAGGGCCAAAGTTGTAAAATTATGTATACTTCCTTATGTCTCACATTTCACGGCCCATTAAGCACAAATGGCCTCTCAGATGTCTAGACATTGTATTCTATACTTGATTAAATATTCTTTATCATTTTTAAAATTGGTTCAGTAACATGATTCTCAGTCATTACAGTTTTTATCCAAAAAATTGTATTTGTCGTACATAAAAATCATTACATTTTCTGGGATGTCCACTTATGGATAAATTAACATACAAAAAACCTAAATTTTATCTGCTTACGGGAGGTGTCCGCTTACTAGAGGTACCAGATGCACTGATTTTTAAATAGAAAGAACAAACGGGTCTTTGAAATATTCTCGGTTATGGGAATTGTCCGCTTTCGAGAGGTATCCGTACAGGGAGGTTTCACTGTATTAATTTAATATCCATTTCAGTACCATTATCTAACATGCATATTCATTAGGTTACATTTAGAGCGTGCTATTTTTCAAGGTGTTAAAGACAGGGGTGATATCCAATACAAATCAGCACATTCCAGGGTTTTAATATAGCGCCTTTAGTGAAAATAGACAAAAGCGTCTACGAGCTTGCACTCAACACATCCGAATCCCAAGGGAAATAGTATGCACCAGTGGAAGTACAGCTGTTAAGGTTTAGACTGTGATATTTACAAGACATTTGTGAGATCTCACCACAAAATGAGTCGCATTGTAGCTGAGACCAAACTGAGATAATCACCAAAACAGGTCTGAAGTCAAATTTTTTACAAATTTAGTTTTAATCAGTGATGAGTCCTTGGTTCTTATATTTCATTATAATATACTTTTTAGGTCTGTTTTTATGTTGGAAACTGTCCTTCATGCACATTTTCTGGGATTTATATTCTTTTAATTGTTTTTTTTTAGATTAATTTGCAGGCAAATTTCTCAAAACCGTGTTTCCATCCATAAAAACTTCAAATGCTCATATCTTTGGACCCACATATCCAATGATCGTCATTTAAAGTGTAGGTTACAGCGAATAACTCAATATTGGATTTTCCTACCATGGGACTCATTTTGTGGTGAAACCTCACGTTTTGTTCATGTTGCCTTGTACAGAAATCAAATATCATGTTAAACCATGGAGGTATAAACAACACCATTTTTTAAAAGTTTCAAAATCATGAAACTAATATAGTTTAACTCTCTAAAACTGTCCTAAAAACTGGACATAATAAAGGATTCAAAATGTGTTTGGTTTTTGGAGATTTCAGTAAGAGCTACCTAGATTGTACAAATGTTGGATACACTGACTACAGCTGCAACATTATACAATAATATGGATATTATACCTGCCAACTTTTCGGTATCAAATCTGATTTTGGTAATTGTAATCGTTTATGCCATTTTCACCTTTTTTTCAGGGTTTCTGAAGTTTATAGGTCTGCTATTATTTACATTTTTACAAATTCATCTCATGTGCAAGAAAATATGATGTATATGCGAGACATCAAAAGTGGGTCCACATGCATGAGATTCGCGCATTATGCACGAGAGTTTTCCTGAGGATGAGGCCTTGATAAAAAAAGCGCTGTATAAGATTTATATATAATTAAATAATAAGTAATTTATAAGTCACTTGCTTAATTCCAATCTGCAACTTTCAAATTTAAACCACACATTTTAAGTTGGTTTCATTTGAATAATTTTAGTTTAGAATAAATTTGGCTTAGAGATTGTTAATGGAAAACTTTTGGTAAAAAATAAATTTGACTTTAGGAATTTGGCTGTACTAAAAATGCATACTCCAATACATACCATCTCTTCAGTTATTTCTACTTTTATTATTTCATCATCAGAAATGATTACACGCTCCTTTTTAAGTGTGAAAGTGCATTTGTTTGTGAAAAGCCTGATTGAATTTCTTATTGATTTTTTTTCAATCTATGAATGACTTTATTAAATTATTTGTCTGGGTGACAAGTGATGTCTCCATCAGTGTGTCTCAATGACTGTACTATCAAAATATATCAGTGAACCATGAAGAAATTTTACACTTGTATTTATTTCTAGTACTACAGTTAATTTACATTAACATAATGATTGGAAGTGGTATTGTGGAAGCAGTTGGTGCAACTGTGGCGTTTCGGGCTTCCAATCACGAGGTCGGTGGTTCGAGGCTCACTCTGGTCGACTGTTTGTGTTCCTAGGCA